>GL379789.1:407671-450807 GCA_000143925.2 Caenorhabditis brenneri | reverse complement strand
ACATTTTTCAACTGAATTCTTCAGTTTTGTCTCGATTTTCAGTGTTTGGAGGAGACCCAGCTTCAGATGTAATGTTTTGAAAGCTTTCTTGTCCTCACTGTAGCTCATAAACTCGAAAATATATTCCTCCGACATAAAATTGAAGAAAAAATGTGCTAATTTTCTTTTCCTACCTGTGGAGATAAAAATGTTATACATTACAAAATACATTGAACACTAATAAAGGGAAAAAGAAAACACGTGAAGAATTTGTAATTCTGAATATTCTTCTCAGGGGACCGTTCAACTTTGAAGGGACCGTCATTTTTTTCTGAGGTCTGAAAGGACCGTTCAAGTTTCAAGGGACCGTTATTTTATTTCTAGGGTCTGAAGGGTCAACTTTGAAGCTCAACTTTGAAGAGACCGTTCATTTTTTTAAGGCACACGAAGGGACCGTTCAAGTCGAATAGATCTTGAAAAGGTTCCATCAAATAAAAGCTCCCAAGAACAAAAAAAAGTCCCAACCAAAAAAGGTCCTAATATGAAATAAATGTCCCATAACTGTCCGCATTAGTTCAGACTCATGAAGCGGTCATGAAATGTCTACTAACAATCATAAGTATTCTATGACTCTTCAAAGCGATAATCTACTTGTGGGTAAAACTTAATTTATGTATAGATTAAATCCAAAAGTACCAAAAAACGTCTGTACTTTTTGATTTAAACTATACATAAACTAAGTTTTACCCACAAGCAGATTATCACTTTGAAGAGCCACAGAATACTTCTGACTGTTTGATGGGACTTTTTTTTCGATGGGATCTCTAAACTAGGAAAGAACCATTTTTTCTTCTGAAGCGTTAAGTCGCATACATCATTCAATTCATGAATTATGAAGTTATATTCTTTTTAAAAATGAGCAGCACTTTATCATGTCAGTACAGTTTATTGGAACTTCTAGGTCCACCTAATTTTTTAGGTACCCGTATTGGGTCTGTTCCAGTTCATGACCCCTCATTTCGGTCGACCTAACTCTTAGACTCTTCTTTTGGGTCCATCCAACTAAAGTACAGGCTGTCCCATAATTATAAGTTTTTTATTATGGAGTGGTCTAAATCTTTCCCCAATCCATCACTTTCAAGCTCAATATCTTTTTCTGGTTGATTGGGAAAAATGGGTTCATCCAATTTTTAGCACTCGTCTTGGGCCTATTCAATTATTAGACCCTACCCTTGGTCTATCCATTTTGAAAATCAGGTTGGGTCTATTCAGCTCAATTAGAACCGAAAATTTTTTTCGAAGTTCTCCAACCAAACGTAAAATAAACACCGGACGCTATGTAAAAGATCCATATTCTGGAAATCAATAAATGATGCAAGAATGATTCTCATAGAAAATGGTAAGAGATTTTGTAATTTGTCTAGCTTACACGTCGATGGAACAGAATAGTTACTTACGTATGTACGGAACATCAATAGAATGAAACTAAAACGGATGAAAAAAAGCAATCGCGCTTGGGAAGGTAAAAATAACTAGAGCCTCATAGCATGTTACTTTATGCCAGAACAACTGTTTGAGTATATGTAACATGATTCCTTCATCCTACCTTCATTCAAACCATGGTACCTCTATAACGATCGTTGTACCACCATCTTAACAATTGCACCTCCATTTTAACCATTGCACGTGGATTTTATCCATTGCACCTCCATTTTGACCATTGCACCTCCATTTTATCCATTGCACCTGGATTTTGGCCATTGCACCTGGATTTTATCCATTGCACCTCTATTTTGTCATTGCACCTCTACTTTGTCATTGCACCTCTAAAAGCAGATAGAGCCAAAAAATCTACTTGAAATGATGGTAACAAAAGAGTCCTATAAAAAACTCGCTCAGTTACCGCGAAGTTTGAATTTCATTTTTTCAAAATCGAAAAATGAGCTGATTTTAGCCTATTTTCTGTAACTGTCACATATTTTGCATGTTGGGAGTAGTTTGAGTAGTTTGAATCACGAATCAGCCAAAAATTGAAAATTTTTGAAAATTTTGTGTTTTTTTCCATAAGTTTGGGGTAAATTTTCGAAAAATTTTTTCGGTGCGGGCCGAGCGGGACGGGGAAATTCTGGCCCGGCCCGGCCCGCGATTTCACAAGTATGATTTTCAACACTTGCAATGCGTAGGTACTCAATTATTTCTACAAAATCTTGTTTGAACGAATTTCTCAGAATTCAACTCTTACTCATAGTGATTGCTGACCAAAATTCAAATTAAGAACATTCTTCTGATTAACCATCGGAACGATAGGCAATATTGGCTGTCAAAATACTACTGTTTCGAAATAGTGAAAAAGGTTGAGGGAGAATAGTATGATTGGTTTGATTATGATTTGTTAAGTTAAATTATGCATAAATGATGAAAGACCATGAAAAAATTGGAACTTGACATTCAAAAATATATCGTCAAGGGTACCCCATTCATTCGCACAACAACAAAACGTAGAATGCTTTTTTGAACGACCAAATAGATTTTGGTTGATGATTTTTCAGATTTGTTTTGAAACGGTAGAGAAATTTTTTTCTTTTTCCTGTTTTCCATTTCCCTCATATCCTGTTTCTCATTTTTAGATGTTTTCTAGTTCCACATTTGAGTTATCACATAACAGGTTACTCTGAAACTTGAAAAATTCTAAAACTTTTCGAAACAGTGAAAAATGAAACAAAAAATCGGTTTCAAACCTTTGGGAAACTTTTATTGAAGGTCACAGTTTCGATGCTATGTAGAAAACCTAAAACTAGTCACCAAAAAAAAATTACGGAAAAAATTTAAAATTTTGTGAAAAACTGGGAGTGTGAACAGTTTCATGGCTAAGAATCCCGTAAAATCACGAAACATTGAACTGGATCGGATAAAAAAACACATTATTTGCTCGGATAATTTTTGAAACGGCAAAAATTTTCAGGTTTCAAAAACAGTTCAAAAATTTACGGTTTCAGTACAAAGCCGTGACAAGTTTTGTCTGAAGGTTTCCTACTCAGAGGGGTCAAAAACTCAAGTAGAAAAACGTTTCATCTTTGCCTCTACATAACTGATCCAATAGAAAATTTCACATTTCCATGAAATACAATTATAATGATATCTGTTCAAGAAACCAAATTTCGAATTTTCGTTCTCCAATATATTTTGATCCATTTTTTTGAAAATCTTCTGAACAGTAGAGCGCATTAGATATTTTGTAAATATTCTCCTTCCTCGTTTGGATTCCTGATTAGAGTGCAACTATTATCTTTTCAATTTTCCTCGTCCTTTCATTATGGTTGTGCAGACAGCGCAGTTTTGTTTTGCGTCGTCAAAAGGTCAGAGGCCTCTTGGCCCCTTTCTTTACAGAGACACAGAGATAATACACGGATTAAAAAAAGGATGCGTTGCGTATTGCGTCACATTACTGTTGACCTTTGACCCAGCAGCGAGACAACAGGAAGGGGGTCTCTCCTCATACAGACTGTTTCATTTGTGAGATTTAGTTGGCGTACCACGTCGTCTTCTGACCTCTCCCCTTTTCTTTTCTGCTGCCTTCATTGTTTTCGAGCGCTCCTTTTTGTATTGCAACTCCCATTGTGAGAACAAATTATTTCTTATCCCCTAAAGTTATGTTAGTTTTATATTACGAGGGAGTGTGAATTAGTGAAACGTTCTGTGCATATTACCTGGATTTTTCATACGTACGATTTTTTATTTCCTAATTCATATTTTCCATCCATTTATTTCAGGTCCTACTAGCCCAAATGGCACAACAACTGAATCAAATCGCTGGATGCTCGACAAACTACTCCCACCAGTCGTCTCCTTCACAAAACCATCAGCCGTTGAATAATGGTCAGTCAAACAGCAGGAAGAGACTGAGAATCCTCGGTGGAATGAGAGCCAGGGATTCGATTGAAGAGAAAAGGATCAGAATCACAGAAGAGAATTTGGCTGAGGCGCAGAAAATCAAGGAGGCTGCTCGCGTTTCGAAACCACATCGAGCCCTTCAGACCACCTATGATCCATTTATGGGAAACATGACTGATTCTGAAAAGGAGGCGGAGGCACTTTCCGATGAAGAAATGGTGGAGAACGTGGATCCGTACTATGAGGATTTGAGTAAACAAAAAGATCTACTACTCGAATTATCTCGTTTACCACCACCAGCATTTGGAGAGGAAGCCACAGCAACGCTTCCAGAACCAAAGAGAGTATTTATGCCTGTTAACGAATTCGATTGGCCACCCCTGGATGCATTGGATGGAATCAAGGAGGCGTATGCTCCTGGAACACTTTTGTCTTTACAGTTAGCAGCGAGTTTCAAAGACTCTTGTCCAATTTATACACAAGAAACTGTGAATAAAGGTAAGTGACTTATCAGGAAAGATTTGAATAACTCCAGAGTGTTTCCAGAATTTAAGAAGACAAAAAATAGTCGTTGTCGTGTAATCAGTGGATCTGACCGCTCCGCAATTAAATCACCACCGGCTATCAGATCAGAATTTTCGAAATTTGTCCAGAAAGTGAACACTCCTGCTCAACCCCTCGTCGAGTTGGAGCGACAAGACTCTGTTGAACGTCAATCATCCACTTCAAGTCATGGATCTTGCTCTGCCAAGCGATCTAAAAGCAAGAAGAAGGAGACTAAAGGTGAGATTTCTTAGCTTTTGTGTTTATAATTGTTTAACTTTGCAGAGCCGCCACTCAAGGTATCAGATTTGGAGAACCTGGACAAACTAAAGATGTTCCTCAACGAAAATGCACCTTCAGATGTGGTCGACAAAGAGAATGAAGAGTTGTACCGTAAAAAGAGAGGACCGAAAAATCAACCAAGTGAATTATTGGTCGAGATGCTGAATGAAGCCAACTGCTTGTGAATTAATAAACAAATCGTTTTTATATACTTAGACCCTTCGAAGTCCGCTAATGATAATATGTTTTCTTCCTAAATTATCAACTTTTTTCCCGAAACCTGTGATTTTACTGAATGAATTGTGATCAATTTGTAACTGACTTGTGTTTTTTCGAGAGAAAGAGAGAGAGAGAGAGAGAGAGAGAGAGAAATAAAGAAAGAAAAGAGATGCTTTCTCGAGGTGTTCCAGGAATTGCAAAACATATAATTTGACATTGAACTGGCTTATTTTTACCATAGAACCTCGATATAAAAATCGAAGTTATGCGATTTATTGGATATATTGTTGCATTGTTCATTCTATTTTTATAAAGGTACAGTACGCAGTCAAACTTTTTGAAGGCTTGGTCCCGTGACGAAATGGACCGCTACTACTGTTAGGGTGGCGATTCGTGACGGGACCAACTCCATGCGCCTTTAAAAAAATTTTGTTGCGTACTGTATAGCTTTTTGACACAGAATCGCCGGCCTGGCCGACGCAAAAATTTGAAGAGCTGAAACAATATGTCTTATTGAATTCACCTGTACCGAATGATGCAAGCAGACTGGAGCCGGTTAACGCCCTTTTGTGTTATTTTGATGAATGTTCGAAATTCTATGCTGTTGTGTTCCTAGAGTAGACTCTCAAAATGTGGAATGAAAACCCCCGGCGGTTGAAGACAAGTAAGGTCATTTTGCGTTTTGAATAGCGTAGCGCAGCCGGTAGTGCTTTTGACTATCTGTCGAGCATGAGTTCAAAACCACCAGAGGCACCTGACGGCTAAAAATAGATAAACTTTTTTGTACTGTTTCGTCTTCCTTTGAAATATTATACATACTCTTTGAATCTCATTATACTGTATTCCGAGTTTTCTATTTTACTTTCGAAGATTTCCATGACAGTAGAGTGCAATAGATCTTTTCAAAATTTTCCCGAACCTTGTTCACATTTGTAATTCGAGTGCAGTTTTCTCTCCTTTCTATCGTTTCTCGAACAATGCACGCAGACGTTTTGTGTCTCAACGAAGCAGGGGCGGAGCATTCTCTGCATACACAGATATATGTCATAAAACAAGGGTGCGTTGCGTACCGCGTCGCGTTACTGTCCTTTCCGTTCAGCTGCTGCTTAACGAGATAAGATCCTCCCGTTATAGAGAGTGTTCCATTTGAGATACTTAGTCGGCGTAACACATAATGTTCCTTCGGCTCAGACATACAGAGTTGTCTTCTGACCTCTCCCCCTCGTCTCATCTGTTGTCTTTATCGTTTTCGCGCGCATACTTTCGTTTTGTAACTCACAGAATCAGGAAAAATTGGGGGGAAACATTTTTGATCTACCGAAATTATATGTTTGTTTTGTAATGCGCGGGCCTTTAGATTAGATGATGTCTTCGATTCTTCCTGTGAATTTTGGAAACCATTTTTTCCAATTTATTTTTTTTTCATACTTCTTGTTCAATTATTGCCCTTTCCCTATTTTCCAATCATTTTTTTCAGCTCCCACAAGCTCAAATGGCACAACAACATTATCAAATCGCTGGATGCTCGACAAACTACTTTCACCCGTCGCCTTCTTCTTCACAAAACTATGATTCACCAAATGAAGAACAATCAAACAGCAGGAAGAGACCGAGAATCCTCGGTGGAATGAGAGCCTGGGATTCGATTGAAGAGAAAAGGATCAGAATCACAGAAGAGAATTTGGCTGAGGCGGAAAAAATCAAGGAGGCTGCTCGCGTCTCGAAACCACATCGAGCCCTTCAGACTGCCTATGATCCATTCATGGGAAATATGATTGATTCTGAAAAGGAGGAAGAGGCACTTTCCGATGAAGAAGTGGCAGAGAACGTGGATCCGTACTATAAGGATTTGAGTAGAAAACAAGATATGATGTTCCAATTATCCCGCTTACGACCACCGAGGCTCGGAGAGGAAGCCACTGCAGAACTTCCAGAACAGAAGAGAGAATACCAAGCAATGAAAAGAGCCATGAAAAAGAAAGAAGCTCCAGGAAGTTCGAACTATCCCAGGATAACTGAGAGTCTCCGAACTCCGATTCGTAAGGAAGAAACTAATGGTAAGTCACTTATCAGGAGGGATTTGAATAACTCTAGAGCGATTCCAGAAACAAAGAAGGTGAAGGTGATTCGACGAAAAAAGATGACATTCTCGAAGAAGAAATCGTCAGCAGCGAAGCCGAAGGCCCGGAAATCAATGAAACTTCCCCCAATCAAAAAGGGTTCCTTCACCTACTCCTATTTTGATCCAGCCACTGCTTCGACCCCAATGCCCAGCGTCTTCAGTGGATCGGACCGCTCTGCGTCTCAATCACCATCATCCAGAAAATCAAAAACTCCAAAATTGGTCCAGAAAGTGAATGCTCCTGCTCAACCCCGCGTCGATGTAAAGCGACAAGACCCTGTTGGCAATCAACCATCCACTTCGAGTCAAGGATCTTCCTCTGCCAAGCGATCTAAGAGCAAGAAAAAGGTGTCTATTGGTGAGAATCGTCTGCTTTTGTGCCCATAACTTATGTTAATTCTTTCAGAGCCGCAACCCGAAAAATCATATTTAGAGGATGAAGACAATCTGAAGATATTTCTCAACGTAACTGCACCGAAAGATGTGGTCGACAGACAGAATGAAGAGTTGTCCCGTAAAAAGAGAGGACCGAAGAATCAACCAAGTGAATTATTGGTCGGGATGCTGGATGAAGCTAACAGTTTGTGAATTAATAAACTAATCGTTTTTATATACTTAAACCCTACGAGGTCCACTAATGATAATATGTTATTTTCGCCAAAATTAAATTGAGTTAAAGGAGGACTGAAGTCACATTTTTTGCATTATTTTTATTTATTATTCCGGTGTATTTGCTTTTTCTATGAACATTTTCCTCTTGGAGCATATGTCAAAAATCGCTCTGAAACGATATACATAGCCTCCAAGTAACTGGAGTCTCCTCGACTCCGAGAGGAGTACAACGCGCCAATCAGTGGGATTTCAAATATTTTGTTTTATTTTTGCTCATTTTTCAACTTTTCTTCAGTATTTATATGCTATTTCTTCATCTTAAACATTAAAAACAAAAGGAATAATAGATAAAATACTGTAAAAAGCTGAAAAACGAGCAAAAATGAACGAAAATATTTGAAATCGCATTGATTGGCGCGTTGTACTCCTCTCGGAGTCGAGGAGACTCCAGTTACTTTGGGGCTATGTATATCGTTTCAGAGCGATTTTTGACATATGCTCCAAGAGGAAAATGTTCATAGAAAAAGCAAATACACCGGAATAATAAATAAAAATAATGCAAAAAATGTGACTTCAGTCCTCCTTTAACTTACTTTTTTAACTTTTAAAATCTGTGATTTTACTGAATAAACTGTGATGAATTTATATATTTTTTGTGTTATTTTGGATGTTTGTGGGAGAGAATGGGAGTCGGAAACTAAAGCACTGGGACTGAAAAAATAGGGCTGAAACTGTAAAGAGAATTGAGAACCGAGAGCTCACCTTCCGTTCAACATGGAACCGCATCGGCATCGTGATCCATCCACGGCCTTTCCATCAGCGGAAAATTCAGATATGTCAAGCATAAGACTTGTTACAAGAATAACAATCCCAGACATACAGAAAGAAGTGTTATTTATATGACAAGAAGAATGTGTACATAATCAAAAATATATGGAACAAAATATTACAATTCTCTGAGTTTTTTTGAAAAAAATCAGGGCAAAATAAAGTTAATTCTTCTGATTCTCAAAGATGATGGATCGTTGATGAATGAGAACTCCAAGCATTGATGGGAGTTTGGAATCTTGAAGTACCACTTATCGTTGTTATTGTGACGTCCTCTGAGGGCGGTTTTGATTTCAGTATAGTCGTAGGAAGGCGGGAATTTGATTTCGCAGTAATGGAAGGTTTTGTGTTCGAGCAGCCTCTGTAAAGGCAAAGTTATTGTTGCTTGTCAGGAACATAATCAGAGCAGCGCAACCACGAATTGTCGGCTACCGGAACTCGGCAAGCTTGGCAGCGGCATTTTGCCGAAAATTGGCGAGCTGCTCGCACAAAACAGCAGATTGCTTGAAGATTTGGCGTGTGGCCTGAGAAAACAACAAGTTACTCAGAAAAAAAAGGACAGCAACTTGCTGTTTGCTTGCTGAGCACTGAGCAAATCGCCTTTAAATACCGGTTTTTCTTTGGATTTTGCCTCAAAAATGACGGTAAACGCGCATTTGTTCAAGAATTAAAAAGGAAAAATCGAGTTGCTGAGAATTGCCGAGTGGCGGTTTCAGCGAATTCGCCGAATTGCCGAGACATAAATCGGTAAATTGTTAGGTTACTGAGTAGCAGTTTCGTTAAATAACTGAATGTTGCAAAGTGGCGGTGTTGGCCAGTTGTCGACTTGCCAAAGCATCATTCGGTAAGTTGACCTGTTGCCGAGGCATCATACGGCAAATTGCCGAAGCATAATTCATCAACCTTCCGGAAAAATCTGTTGCCACACAGTTGCGACTCTACTCTTACCTCTCTCAGTTGAATAATTTCTGCCGGCGTCATCTTACTCCTTCCCAATTGAAACTGCTGAGCATGAGCCAAGTCACCTGCTGGAGAATCTTCATGACCGAGGAACGATAACGCCATCGCCTGTCTCCATTGCTCCATTCCCATCATTTTCTTATAGATAAATTCATAGTTATCAGTTTTATACGAAGACCAAATGGCGATCGTATTGAGTAATCCTGGCTTGGCCAATGACATGATATGACAAGAAACGTCGAGTTTCATACCAATCAAATGAAGTACTTGGATATTGAGTGGCTGATGATTATTTGGCTTTTTGAGAGTCCTCATCAATCGAGTGAATCTTTCGAAATCAATTGGATCTAATGGTTTCTCTTCGGACCGTGGTTGAGCATCAATTAGTAATTTTTTCAGCTCCAGGTCCTTATTCTGAATTGTCGCGGCAAAATGATCCATGAACACTGTCAAATAGTCTCCCTCCACAATGATATCCTTTCCATTCATCACTGTCGTACACCCAGTGTCAGTTTTTCTGTATTCATTACAGAGCTCATCGTACTTGGCAGAGATGAAGCCGTGACGGAGTGTGACTTTAATCTCTTCGTAGCAAGGACACAGCTCATCGATGATGGATTTGAAATAGGTGGACACCTTGCGAACATTCGATCGGTCAGACTTATCAATGTATCCCACAACTTTCAGAACAATATCGTATGGAAGATCGTTGAGTGTGTGGCTGTCTGGCTCGGAACTGAAAAAAATAATTTGTTGTCGGGGTCAGCGGCTTTCGGCAACTGAAAACAATATTAAAATACAGTTTGATTTCAATTCGACCCGTTTAAACACTTGTTTTTCTCTTTTTGTTTGCCGATACGAGCTGTTGCCGCACATCCCAGATTTTTTCTACAGCAACAATTATCTTACCTCGGTTCATAATCCAAATAAAATTGTTTATTTGAGAATCCATAGAACCAAAATTCGAAGTTCTCGAATGTTAATCTCGTGTCTCCAATATCCTTGCACAGGTTTTTGTATGATTCGTAGGCGGGCTTCATTTTGAACGACTCTTGCAGAATTCGAACACGGAGGTCGATATCGATGTATCGGCTGACCGATGACATGCCTGAAAATAAAAAGGCTCGGCTACATCCGAAAAATGCCGCAGAAAAAAAAAGTAACTAGGCAAAAATCCGGGAGTTTTGACAGTAATTTGGGAAAAAGAAAGGAAAATGTCGATAATATTCGATGAAAAACAGATAATAATTCAAATTTTCAACTAAAAAATTGAAAATTACGAAGAAAATCTATGAAAAACTATTGAAACCCAGTGAAAACACTTGAAAAACCGAGAGGCCGCCCAAAAAAAATTTCGCGGTGACTACTGTAATCGCCATAATCTGTGGTACACCGTTGTACTCTTGACACTTCAATTCACGCGCAGAAGTTCTCTTCGCTGCTCTCAGACCTGTTTGCGACGGTTTTCATTGAAATTCGACGGATTTTAAAAAGCTCGCAAAGTGTCCCCTCGCGAAGAATTTTTCAAAAACGAATTTTTCCCGCAAAAAATGAATTGGCTGCGTAGCGACTCAGCCGGAGGATTTACGGGGCCCCGCCCACTTTATTTTTGTAAAATTTTTATTTTTATTGCCTTTTTTGTGATTTTAACTCGATTTTCGACGTTTTTTTTCAGTTTTTGCTCATGATTTGCTGTTCTTATAGATGAATTGATTATTTTATCGAAAACTGGTGATAACTTTTCGGTGCTTCGCTGAATAAATTACCAGAATTGTCACGTCTACACAAAAAAGGAGGACGAATAAAAAATAGCTAGCTTATTATCACCAATTTTCGATAAAATAATCTATTTATCTATTAGAACAGCAAATCATAAGCAAAAACTGAAAAAAACGTCGAAAATCGAGTTGAAATCACAAAAAAGTCAATAAAATTAAAAATTTTACAAAAGAAAAGTGGGCGGGGCCCCGTAAATCCTCCGGCTGAGTCGCTACGCAGCGAAATCATTTTTTGCGGGAAAAATTCGTTTTTGAAAAATCCTTCGCGAGGGGACACTTTGCGAGCCCGTGGAGAAAGAGAGACGCAGCAACTCAGATTGTCTGCACGTCTGCGTCTCTCATTCCCTTCATCGCTCTTATCTCGGCTCCCAGAAGAGATATCGAAATGATTCAAGAGACAAAAATCATAGAAATTGAATTCCAGCTAATGTGCATGTGCTTCGAATCCCAATTCGATCATTGCATTGTGGACCGCCCGTTGATCATCCACGCAATCACCATGATGTCCATCCTGCTCCCCGATCAGACCACACTCACTTTTGACTTTTTCATCCAACGATTCGAGACATTGGTGCTGGAGAGTCAGCTGAGTAGTCAGACGGAGGAGAACATTTTTGTGCAAGGTAAGTGGAAGAGACGCAGGGAAGCAGGCATTCGATGTGTCTGCGTCTCTCTTGTTTCATCGCTGTTATCTCGGGAACCAGACATCTAAGCGGTCCAGAAAATTTTTTTCCAGACCTAATGCACACTGACCCCATGTCTGAACTCTATCAACGAAAAGTGTCAAAAGCGCGAACTGCGATCGAAAACGCCGCGACCGCCCGTTCAATAGTCCGTCATCTGAAACAGTATGACGGGATGAAACATCAGCTGGCTCATCTTCCATCTGATCCAGGTACGCTAAGCAACTTTGATCTACATGATTTTTTGATTTCACTGATTCTTGTACACTAATGTCTCTTCTCTCTTTTTCACTCTGCGATTCTTGATCTAACTTCTCTTTTTCGTCCATTTACTAATACCCTATGTGTCTTCTTTTTTGTAAATCTAGAGTGTGATTATATGAATGGAAATGCGCTCTATTGAGAGCTTGAAGTTCGGGGGGAGAGAGGGTGAGAGGCGCAGGGACGCAGACGGTGTAGCTTCCTGCGTCTCTCACTCTCTCTTTCTCGAGCTGTAACTCTGCTCCCATAAGAGCTAGGAGCATGGTTCAAGAGAGAGAAATGCTCAGAATTTTTCGAGAATTCTGTTGTGATTTTCAAAAAACTGACTTTTTTTCAAAATTCTAAAAACAAAATTCCAAATTTCTTACAAAAAATGTTTCCATGTCTATATGGCTCCTGTCAACTATCTGAACCCTCAATGTCTGAGATAAACCCTTTCAAAGTTTGAAGCCGAGATAGTAAGAGGGCGCAGACACACAGACAACCTGTCCCCTCTGCGTCTCTTACTCTCTCGCTTAACAGAGCGCATTTCCATCCCCCTCCATCAATGTGCCTAACCTAATGTGGTCCTCTACTCCTACTCCTTCTCCAAAAAGCTTAACCCCTTCTAACCCCTCCCCCTTTCCCCTCCCTCCCCCCATCACCACACCACCTAATTGAATACAGATATCCATTTATCATCCCGTGTCGCCCGTTGGCGTCGTCGTGGTCGCCTATCCGAGGCGGCGTTATCAGCCCGCGTCAAAATCCTGAAGGTGGTGACGATGGTCCGTGTGGTGAATCGATGGCGCGACATGGCCGCAGACGTGGCACTCGGAGCCGTGTCCCTGGTGTCTATGATGACGTCCGGTGGTGGAGCCGCGGCGGCTGGATTGATGTGTATGTGGTGCACCCCCTTTAACTTTGAGAATTGCATGCTTGGCACGGAATTCTTCCCAATTTTTTTCTGTTTTGCATGATTTTCCTCTAAAACTTTCCCTTGTTTCTTTAGTTATTATTTTTTTTGATTTAAAATTTTTTTTAGAAATTTTTTTTTATATTTGAATTTTTGTCAATGTCCGTCTTTTTCTTCCTCTTCTCTCTTTTCTATCCATGTTTTTTTTTTTGGAAAACTTCTACTTTTTTCCAGTTTCTATCCACTTTTTCTTTCAAAAATCACACAGAACACGCCTCTAACACCCCCACCCACTCACTCCTCTCTTTCTCATTTTCAGCGACAAACTTGCCAATGAATAATGACGACGTCTCATCGCCAAACTCCTCAGTCACTGCCAATTATGGGCATGGTATGTGCATGAGAATACCCCAAGTACCCCTTGATAAAAGCTTCTCCCCTGATAAACATACACCCTTTTTCTTTCGCTTTGAGCACCCTTTTCGTAAAAACCCCTCCCAACGGTAAACTTCTATGCATGCTTTTGGAAATTGATGGCCTAGAACTCCAAATTTAGGCCATAAAGCCGCAGGCCCTCCAAGTTCAGGAAGCTACCGCTAACCCTGTAATTTAAGCTCACCCAGTCTTCAGAGCAGTATATCTCAGTTGTCTTCGAAGCTATCAAAAAGTTTTTAACTAATAAAATGTTCTAAATTTTTTGCTTAAAATTTCTTTCGTTGATCAATTTTTGATAACTTCAAAGGCAACCGAGATATACTGCTCTGAACATGCAGTACTTCACGGTTTTTGAGTTTTTTGAGTTCTCCTAATTTATATTTGATTTCAACTTCACCATTTTTTTGTTATTGTTTTTTGTTACCATCATTCTCCAGTAATGTGGGTTTCAAAACTGAAAAACGGACGATCCTGACTTAAAAGTGGCTGGACAGCCAAATAATATACATGTCCAGCCGCGCCCGGCGCGGGACCTGCAATAACTATCTGTAAAATTGAAATCGTGGGCTCAAAAGCATATCAAAATGAAGATCTCGGTGAGTTCTACAGGTCTGAAAATTCAGAATCACGGTTCGACCAACCTGGACGTCACTGGACAGGATGGAGTGTTCGGGGCCAAAAATCCGGGCGGCTTGAGCGTTCTAGCCTATTCTGTACAGCCCAGATTGTTCGAACCGTGATTCTCAGATTTCAGACTTGTAGAACTCACCGAGATCTTCATTTTGATATGTCTTTGAACCCACAACTTCGATTTTGAGGAAAGTTATTGGAGGGCCCGCCCGGCGTGCACAGTTAGACATACATGGTTCGAAGATCTGTCAGCTTTTTTTCCGGTTTCTTTCAAGATTTTTGAATCTTTGAAAATAGATCAAAAACATGACCCGTTTGAAGTTTTGAAACCCAAGTCCCCACCCAAAATCCTTTTTTTTTGGTTTTGTTTGCTCTGATTTTTTTTTGAATGACCACGAACCGAGGGGTACGGTATTTAGCGCAAGCTACATACCGTACCCCTTCCCTCCCTCGCCATTTAGATCCAATATTTTCCAGGAGGTTACGGTAGACTTCGAGAATTCACTGATGAAGAGAGCAACATGTGTCTTCTGTTCAATCGAGTGGTCGACATGGAGAACCCGGAGAGGCATACCGTATACCTGGTCGTCTCACTTTTTGTGACATTTTTGTCGAATAAGAACTCAACGCCGACTGATGAGAAGGCGAACGCAAAGAAGCAGTCATTGGTGTTTCGTCATTTTAACACTCTGCTGGGTTATAGTAGCACCGAGAAGTGTTTTACTATTCCGCCAGCTAGATTACGGTAAGGCTCATTGAGATTGTCATAAAATTCTGATAATTTTATTCTCTTGGACCATCTTTCTATCATTTCTAGATAGCGAGATACAGCTTTCCAAAGTTTGGAGGTGAGAGAGTGAGAGACGCAGAGTGTCAAACTGTCTGCGCGCCTGCGTCTCTCACCTCGAAAATTTGAGACGCTATATCTCAGCTCGGAGAAGAGCTAGAGAAATTGTTCAAAAGGGAAATCTGATCAGAATTTTTAGCTCTATCAGATGCGCAGGTCAGATTGTCAATATTACGAATTTTCAGAAAAGCCGCCGTATGCAACGCCTTCATCAGTGGCCTTCCTGAAATTCTTGATATGAACCTGCACACCGGAAATCAGCTTCTTCCAACTGTGGTTCAGCTTCTCATCCATCTTCCAAGTCCCCAGAAGTTGGCATCCGATCAGAACGTCACCAATTATTCCCTGGCACTTTTGACTCAACACACTCGGCATTTATGGTTGCAATCGTTGATTTTGATACTGTACAAGTATCGATTCGATCAACTCCCAGTCAGTGATAACATCATGCGACTGATTGGGATAGTTGTGAAGACCTTGCAAAGTGAGTTTTTCTTATTCTAGGCATGACAACTTTCTGAAGATATATCTCAATTATCTTTGGAAATTTCAAAAAGTTGTCAACTAAAGAAATATTTATTGATGCAAATTAAACATTTTGTCAGTTGAAAACTTTTTGATAGCTCTAAAAACAACCGAGATATACTGCTTTGAACACAGGGTCCTGGGCGAGATGATTACTGTGAAAAGAATAAAGTTCCAGCAAGGAATTTCAAATTTTTCTTTGCGGGCTCAAATGCGTACTGGGGCAGACTGTGGCAAGCGTTTCAGCCCGCGACGAAAAATTTCAAATTCCTTGCCGGAACTTCCTTACTTTCACAGTAGGTATGTGGGTTGCTATCAAAAACCAATGTCAAAAACTCCAAAAAACTCAAAAACCTTCCAGACCAAGTCCACGAATGCTCCGAAGGTGAACAATCCACAGAAATCGATACATGGGATGAGATCGAAGAAGACGATACGGGAAGACCGGAGCTTATCCGACCCGAAAGTCTTACTGTAACAACAATCAAGGAGGCCACCCCGGCGGCCGAGGGGATTGTACAAGTCGGAGCAGTGAGAGTCATGCAACCGACTATTGTGGAGCCAGAGGGTCTGGCACCGGAGCCAATGATTGCCAGGAAAAGGAGTACGATAGTTCAGGAGGTGAAAAGGAAGAAAAGTGCGATAGAGATTGTGAAGAAGAGTTGTACTCTGAGATGTGGTCATTGCAATGAAGCCATCGAGATGTTCGATGAGGAAACGGTGTCGCTTTGCTTGATAGCATTGGAGACATTTCTTCATCGAGAACCTTCAATGGCGGCTCCGATTTTGTTCAAGATACTTTATACCGTAACCAGGTATGTCCTAAAGTGTTTCCGACTGATTTTGAATCCTAAATCTCCGATTTCCAGACTAATCGACACCCCAATGTACCCCTGGCACTCCACAGAAATGTTCGTTCCCGCCAACTCCCGCTCTGTTGCTAAACAAATGCTCCGAGTCTCCCTTCATCACCTCTCCACATCTGCCATCTGCCTCCAGCTTTTCGACACCAAAATCCCAAGACCCGACGCTTTTTGGGCGGTGATTGCCCTCTCCCTGGCCGATTTTCCAGAACTTTCTCCAGTCTATTTCATCCAGATTCTGCTGGAAGATCTCGAGGAGAGTTGGCCGGGATCTGTTAGGTTGATCATGAAAAATCTGGCATTTTATATTGTGGAAATATCAACGGATATGTATAATCAGCCATGGGTTAATCTAGTCGGGCATTTGGAGACATTTTTCAAGAGATATCATACCGCGGTGAGTCACGAAGGGAGAGTGAGAGACGCAGAGAAAGCTAGACTGTCGTTTTCTCTGCGTCTCTTGATCCCTTGTCATTGTTCCGTTTTTCCAGATCTCCGTCGACAACGCCAATCCACCAACCCGTGCCGAGATCGAAAATGTGATCGTTGTGATGAGCCACGTGCTAAAAGTACAAACCTTCAACTCCAGTAAATGTCCGGTGGCTCTCGTGGAAGCCTTCGCCAAATGGCTATCGGAATCCCTTCATGGTGCAGAAGTGTCTCTCGAGGCCCTCCTAGGAGTCTGCACCGCCTGTAACAGAGCATTGATCAGGGTAAGTATCAGGCTTGCTCAGAATCGGGGAACGGAATTTCCGGTTTTTCCAACCTTTTTGTTTTTCCGACCGAAGTTTTTTTCGGAAAACACGGTAAATTCTTTTGTCCGTCCGATTTTTTTCTCGGTTTCTACGCTCCATCTCACACGGACTTTTACAAATTTCATATTGCGCCTTTAAAATCTGACAGTAAGCCGCGTTTAAGCCGAAGGAGCGCGCACCATTTTTCCAGAGCATTTTTCAGTAATAAGTTTCGATCGAATTCTGTTAATATTGTATTCAACATGATACGAAGAAAAAGTTCTATTCAATTTAATTCAAAACAAGCTTAGGCCCTGATTTTTAAATTTTTCAACAAATTGAGGCAAATGACTACGTATCGCCGAGTCGCGCCGCAGTTGGCATGCGACCATACAGTAAGACAGAGCCCGCGAATGAAACCTTTTGAAAACAAGTACGAAAAAATTCACCATGGGAAAACAAGTCGGAAAAAAAATTTTCCAAAAAAAATCTCGGAAAAAAATTTCGGAATTAATAATTTTTTCCGATATTTTTTTTTCGAGCAAACCTGATAAGTATATACTGGAATGGTCGGCACGAACTCTTCAATTTATTTCAGGAACGCGACAAGCAATGTGTGACGCGTGCCGTTGTCACCGAACTAATGCAGGCCATCAAATTCAAAGCGAAACTTCACGAGGCCAACTATGTCACCATTGCCAATATGGTCCTCCAGGATGCCGGAGAGGATATTGAAGTGGCACTTTTGGATGATCAGTTCAACACGGCTGCTTCTGAAGCCATCCGACCGTTTCTGTTTGAAGTCCTGGATTTTATCGCCGATTTACATGTCATTGCCAAATTGAAAAAGGAAAGCAACTCGGATTCATTGGGCGGGGATTTGAAGGTCAAGCTGGCAGAGGCTATTGGTGAGTTTCTAGGATTATAGATCCCCTGGGAGCTGAGAAAGTGAGAGACGCAGTCGGTTAGACTGTCTAGCCTCTCTGTCTCTCGTTCTCTCGCTTTGACTTAATTACCTCTCCCCTACTTTCAGCCGTCGAAATGTCGCGTTCCAACGCCCGCGACTGCCGTACCGTCATCCGTTTCATCCCATGGCTCATGTCCCCTCCCTCAGTCACCCAGGCAGCTCCAGGAGCCTTTGCGGACAGTGTCACCAATGTCCGTGTGCTCTCCTGGCTTCTCCTGGGAGCCCTCCACGCCAATCATTCGTGCCTTCCAGTTCCAATCGAGTGTTCTCAGCACATGGCTGACTACATTCATTTTGTGTTGGCTGGTTTTGCTGATCAGTCTAAGGTTAGTGAAGAATGCGACTAAATGGGAGGAGCCTAATCTGAAAATTTCAGCAATCCGTCGTCCACATGTCCGCCTTGTTCCATGCCTTCCATCTCTGCCAACTGTGGACGGTCTACTGCGAACGGGCAGCCACTTACAGCTCCGCCACCGCATTCGCTCATTTGATAGATTTCTGGGCGAGAGTGACCCCAGCAATCTTACAGTTGCTCAGTCATTCGAAAGTGGTTAGTCCTTATTCATTTTTTTTGACCTAACGTACCCTGTGCATTCCAGCTCGCCGACATGGTCAACCTGCACTTTCTCAACACCATTCAAGCCCTTCAACAAGTCAATTCTGCGCTCCTCTGCCAACTCTACTCGATGTGGGCGCCGATTCTCACCGCCTATCACTCGCAGATTCCCAATCAGTTACGGTAAGTTTGACACGCAATCACTGGCTGCCACGGGCTTGAGAAGTGTCCAAAAAAAAGTATGCGCGCTCTATTGAAAAACGTTAATTTGGCGGGCCGGTAAATTTTCTATAATTTTCTCCAAAATGTCGGCTAATTACGGTCAATATCGGACGAAAAAGGAAGAAAAAAATATTGATTTTTTCGTTTTAAAAGAAAAAAAAACAAATTTTGCAAACTTTGAATTTGTTTTGAAATCCTTATTGCAATATTGTGCTAGTTTCCTCGAAATACCATAAAACGGCACCTGGAGAAAATCGGAAAACGTGAAGTTTGAGTTTCCTCCAGAAAAATCTTATTGTTAGCATTAGAGCGCACTTGCCTAACAAGACACTGTATGAGCCCGTGTGGCTGCAGAAGTGTTCATTTTCATTACGTGCGCTCCGCACGAATAGCGCGGTGATTTAATCGCTGCGCCGCAAACGATTTCAACAGAAAACAGATTTGAAATTTTGAATTACCTCCGGATATCGGGATGATTACAACAGAGCGCGCTTAATTGAAATGAACACCCTTGCGCAATCACACAGACACTCTAAACTCTTAGCAAAATGATCCTCAAAAAATAAGTATTTTTGAAGAATGAAACTCGACTCGTGCCAAAACCAACCGTCTCTCGAAGCGCCACTAGTCACCGAGTGGCTCAAAAAAGTGCGATACAAGATATCGCAAGTCGAACTACAAACATCAGCTGCCTCACCATACTACACTGTCTAATCATCTGTTTTCTCGGAATACGGGTACCCACAAGTACATTCAATTCACAACACAAACTCATACGATTTTTTCGGTGCTTTCATGAACTCGAAACTTCTCAAATAAATTGATTCTATTGCTCAGTTATTGATTTTTTTTTGTTTGGGAAACGTCCGGAAAAACATTGGAGAAATACTGCGAAAAGGTGGCTTTTTCCGGGCGAAATCATACGAATTTTGAGTTAAAGTGGCCCTAGTAATGCATGTAAATTGAAAAAAGTACTTGCAAAAAGACTATTTTCGAAACATATCGTCGAAACAAATCTGGAAAGGCGACGAAATCCAATCGGACTGTACACGTACTTCCAGCACGCCATCAGCCGACTTTATTCTGAAAACAAAACAAATATTTTATTTATTCACGCGAATTGAAAGGATTATATTGATTTGTGGCCCTAAAGAGGGCCGTTGGGTTCGGTGGGTTTGGTTTGGAAATGCAGGAAATCAGGTGCGTTCGCCTCTGATTCTTCTGGCCAGCTGCATATCCTTTGGCATGATGGTGACTCGCTTGGCGTGTATGGCGCACAGGTTGGTGTCCTCGAAGAGTCCGACTAGATAGCACTCGGCGGCCTCCTGAAGTGCTTGAATGGCCATGCTTTGGAAGCGAAGCTCGGTCTTGAAGTCTTGAGCGATCTCACGAACAAGTCGTTGGAATGGCGCCTTGCGGACGAGCAGTTCGGTGGATTTCTGGTAGCGACGAATCTCGCGAAGAGCGACGGTTCCTCGACGGAAGCGGTGTGGCTTCTTGGTGGATCCTGGGACGTGGACGGCTTTCCGGGCAGCTTTGGTGGCCAAGTTCTTTCGTGGAGCCTTTCCTCCAGTCGATTTGCGGGCGGTTTGCTTGGTGCGAGCCATTTGAACGGTTTCTTGATGAAAACTAAAATAAATGAATGAAATGCTGTCTTATATACGGAAAGTGCGGTGGCGGGGCGGAGCCTATTTGTGGGCGGAGTTCAACTTGCGGTGGCGGGGCGGAGTCTCGGGTCTTAGCACGATAAGTCGAAACCTATGGAATTCACTTGAAAAATAAACAAGTTTTGGAATCAAATAGCGGGTTCATATAATTTGGAACATATTTTAGAATAATTGGCAATTTTTTCGGGGAGAATTGAGAAAAATAAAAGAAAAATAGCTGGTAAAAAGAATTCGAGAAAATTAATTCGTGTAGATTTACGATAAACTCTGAGATAACCGGAAGTTCGGAGCTTCGTAGAAAACATTTTACAGATTCGTAGAAAAAAATTCTTCAGATCATTATACTAAGCAATAAAGCTTAAAATACGACAAGGATGAAAAAATAATTTATTCAGAACCAAAAAACTCATCACTTTTAACGATAATTGTTGGTTTAGTATAAATTTTTCAAAGCGGAGACAAAAATTAGGTAGATTTATGATTGGGCTGATGTTAATTATATTCGACCTGCCTAATTTCTGAAGTTAATTCTTTGATTTCGGATTAAAATCCATGAAAAGCCCAAAAAAATCTCGGAAAAAAGAAAAATTTTCAAAAACCCTTTTTGAACACCCTCTATTTTTTGAGTTGTCGCTTGAGCGCGCTTGCACCATCTCCGAATTTTTTCGCCAATTTTTTCACGATTTTCATTCTTTTTTCCAGTTAAACTCTCGAAAATCGCGGTTTTAATAGAAATTATTCAATTTTAGGAGATGAGTACGAACAAACGAAACTTGGAAACCATCACAATCGACGACTCGGACGAGGAGGACCAAAAAGAGCCGGTGGCCAAAAAGCCGACGACATCAAACTACAATGCTTGGGCGGAAATATTCAATAAAGTGGGCCAGGAATGATAAAAATTAAAGTATTATCATAAAGAATTTAGAAAAAAGCAGAAGCATCAGCGACGGCAGCGGCGGAAAGAGTGAAAAAAGAGGCTGAAAAGGAGCAACAGAGGCAGAAACTTAGGGATGCAGTGAATGAAAGAAAGCGGAGAGAAGCCTTGATAGCAAACGGGAATAAATCGAAAATTGGTGCTGAAAAATCAGAAAAATCAATGAATCCAGATAAAAAACCAGTCAAGGACACGAAAACTAGTTTTAAAACTCCCATTTTGAGCAGTACAAAGTCTGAAGATTCTCCAGGACCATCAGATAGTCAAGTGACGTTGGATTCACAAGATTCAGGAGATTTCGTTGGTAAGGAGTTTTCAATTTTAATATTTTTTTATTAATTGAATTTTCCAAAAGTTTTCAACATTTTTTCTTAAGGTTTTCAACAAAAAAATCGAAAAAACTGTTTAAAAATAACTGCAAAAATCAGAAATTTTCAAATATACTTCGAAAAAAAATTTCCAGCCAACCCACTCGCAATTGGCACCGGCGAGCGCCTCATCCGTGGTCAAGACATCATAGAACGACGTGATAAAGTGTTCCTCGAGCTATTCCAACACAAAAAGTATCGAAGTCGCCTTCAAATGCAGGCGATCAACTGTATCCTGAAACGAAAATGCGACGTTTACGTGTCCCTGCCAACTGGAGCGGGAAAATCACTCTGCTATCAGCTTCCCTCAATTGTACACGGTGGAGTGACTGTAGTGGTGTCCCCGTTGATTGCTCTAATGAAGGATCAGATCGCCTCGTTGCGAAGGAAGGGAATTCCGTGCGAGACCCTCAATTCCACGTTGACAACTCAAGAGCGGAGCCGCATTTGGGCAGAGTTGGGAAGGGATAAACCAACGATTCGAATGTTGTACATTACGGCGGAAGGATGTGCAACGGAGGGAATCAAAAAGTTGTTGGGTGGACTGACGAAACGAGAAGTGTTGAGATATATTGTGGTGGATGAGGCGCATTGTGTCACGCAGTGGGGACATGATTTTAGGTAAGTGCGCTCTATTGATAATTTATTGGTAGATCAAATCTGTTCTTCCAGACCCGACTACCTGACCCTTGGCTCTCTTCGTGACGTGTGTCCTGGAGTTCCATGGGTGGCTCTTACCGCCACAGCCAACGCCAAAGCACAAGATGACATTGCCTTCCAGCTGAAGTTACGAAATCCGGAAAGCTTTAAAGCCGGAACATACAGAGACAATTTGTTTTATGATGTCTGTATGAGGGATCACTTGCCGACAGCGCCGGAGGTAATACATTTCTTTGAATTTGAAAATTGTGGCTAATGCGCTCTATTGATAATTTTCTGTGGTTGATCATTGTTCGATAGAGCACACTTTCTTCCAGAACCACATGGCATCATTCATCAACAAATGTCTGACGATCGACGCGAAGACCAATGGAATCTCCTCCAACCAAACTAAAAACGAAAAATCCGGACGTGCGAACCACAAACGGACATTCACCGGATCTGCCATCGTGTACTGTCGATCGAGAAATGAATGTGAACAAGTGGCGAAGATGTTGGTGATTGCTGGTATTCCGGCTGAAGCTTATCATGCAGGACTTGGAAAGAAGGATAGGAATGATGTGCAGGAGAAGTGGATGAACAACGAGATACCAGTGGTGGCGGCGACGGTGGCGTTTGGAATGGGAATCGATAAGCCGGATGTTAGGTAATAATGAAAATACAGATAATCTTCTTGTGGCAAGTTTGCTCCATTGCTAATGTTTTAGTTTATTTCGATCTACCAAAATATTATCAATAGAGCACGCTTGACCACTGGGACGCGGAAGCTATGCCCAAATTTTCATTTATTTTTTTGCGTTTCAGAGCCGTTATCCATTGGTCACCGTCACAAAATCTAGCAGGATACTATCAAGAGGCTGGACGAGCTGGTCGTGATGGAAAAAGGAGTTACTGTAGGATTTATTACTCGAAACAGGACAAAAATGCTCTCAACTTTCTGGTATCCGGGGAATTGGCCAAATTGAGAGAAAAGGCGAAAAAGAACAATGCCGATGGAGAAAAAGCGGCGATGCAAATCAAATCAATTCAGACGGGACTTCAGAAAATGTTGGATTATTGCGAGAGTGCAAAGTGAGTGCAAAACGAGAGTTTTGGAGAAAACGGTGGCTAAATTCTGCATTTCTAGATGTCGCCACGTGTCAATCGCAAGTTTTTTCGATGACACGGACTGTCAACCGTGCAAAACGAATTGTGACTTCTGCCGGGACCCAGCGAAAACTCAAAGGAGTGCGGAGGCATTTATAGTGAGTTTGGGATTGAATGAGTTTGGGATTGAATCTTTTGCTGTTTATCATGTGCTAGAATTTTCTCTTTTGCTATGAAACGTTGCTCATATGCTATTTCCCAAAAAATGAGTTCCTCGTTTGCTAGTGGTTTTCTCAGTTGCTAGTAGCATTGATCTTTTGCTATCGATTTTCTTTTTTACTATTGCAATAGTAAATGAGCTATTCATAGCAAATGATCCATGTCCCTAGCGAATGAGAAATCTCATAGCAAAAGAAAAAGTTCTAGCATATGAAAAATAGCAAAAGATCTGCAAGCATGTGTTTATCTGTCCTGGGCTGGCCCGAAAAAGTCCAAAAAAATTTAAATCAAATCAATTTTTTCCAGAACAGTGAAGAATCAACGGGTCGCAGCATGTTCCGCCGTCCTGGAACCTCTTCAGGAGAATCCGGTTTCGGCACGGTCTACGGTGGAGGACGACGTGGCGGCGAGACTGAAGATGAGCTTCTCTCCTCAGCAAGCACTTCAAAAGATGCGGTGGAGCGAATGGAACATGAAGAGGCGAAACGAGTCCGTGGAATCATTGATAACGAGTTCGCCAAAAGAAGACGCCAAGCTCCTCCTCCACCTCGAGCAGCTCGTGGATCCCAAAGAGTGGAGCCAGCCACAGATGTCTCTGTGATAAAACCAGAGCAGAATGTGATAAAGAACGTGACCCTGGAGTCTCGAGAGAATTGGGTTCGCTTCTTGATCCGTGCCCTTGAGACCAACTGGATTGTGACTGGACCACCAGCGGGCACCACAATAAAACAGTGCGCCGAGCAGTTGGAGTACGGAATGTACTCGATTTCGAAGAATGAGACCACCTATAAGAATAAGTGTGGTCATAAGGTGAGGATTTTCAAGGCGCATAGAAAGGTTTTCATAGCTTTTTTTTCAGTTGGCTGAGATCAAGAAGCTTACCGCCAAGTGCAATCCGTTCATCTACACCAACACAGCCGTCGAGCAGAATGGATTTGTGAAAGCTGCTGATTTGGCGTGATAATCATTTTTTACCTGATTTTTTTGATTTCTTTGTCATCATATCACTCAATTTAGATTACTCATTTTATTTACTTCCTGTTTTTTTTTCATGAAGAACTTCATTCATTACTTGATCTTAACGCACTTGAAGGGCATGGATTTTTGCTAGAATCTCGGGGGAAACGTATTGCCTAGCCGAGGTCATAACAAAAGCGCCCTACCGTCATCTAACCGTCGGTGTATGGATTAGGTCAGGGCACACATTCCAGTCTCCTTGCCACTAACGACATTGATTGAACCTACTAACGGATTTTACTGGTTTCCTTCATAAAATTGAATATTGTGCCCTTCTAAAAAATGGTCAAACTACTGCTTCTTCCTGACCTGGCTCGGCGTGAAATTTTAATAGATTTTGATCCAATTCAAATGTAAGTTTTCTCAAAATTTGTACAAAATCAATATTTTAATAATGTAATTATTCAGAGTGGAGTTATCTTTGTTATCTCGGAGAGCTCAAGGACTGGCTCATAGAGAAGCACAAAGTCCTATAATGAGAAAGACTCTAACAATGAGTGTCTCTGATTGCGATCGTAAAAGAGAAATTGTTATGTTCTTTCAAAATTGTGGATATCATTTTCGCATTCACAAAATTGGTGGTAGAAAGATGAAAGGATGCTGTAAGTGACGCACATGGTCCTCAACCGTGTGGTATGCAAACGCGCTTCACGGAGAAACGAAAAAAAAAGCCACTTTTTGCTCGCCTAAATTTCAAATTGCTGGGTTTTTAGGACTTTTTTCGTAGATTTTTTCGGCATAATTCGGTACAATTACATGCACTTAAATTTCCAAACACAAAAATTCTTCGGATTTAGGCGTAAAAAGTGAATTCAAGAGGGCCTACTTTTGTTTCTCAGCGTAGCGCATTTGCATACCACACCACCATTGTGGTGACGCAGTATTTTGAATAGCCAAATAGCCAAAGTTTCAGATTTGAACGGTTTCGTTACTGGACGACGTGATGATAATGCAACGGATGTGAATGAAAGACCTCTTATTAGTTTTGACAGTTATTGGGATGATGCAGTGAAGGGGTTGAACGAAATGGTAAAATATATCTCTATTCTGTTCAATTATCCGGAAGTTAGCTCTTTATGGTCGGGAAACAATAATCTACCACTGACACAATGGGTCATCGAAAAGATGGAAAGAAAAGGTTGGACAGACATAACACTTTTTATTACTAGTTTAATTTGAATTTCAGTGAAGTTTTATGAAATTAACGTCAGAGGTATAAATGTAACCCATGCAGTTATGAAAACACATCTGAACTCATGCGAATCGGCATATGATAGAATCTATTTTGCTGCTAAAACGACTCGAAACTTTCAGTACAACTTTGACTTCAATGCAAGGGAGTTGACGATTGAATTTTCCAACTGGATAACTTTTAATAATATCGTGCAACTGAGCGATCAAGTGGAATCATTGAGTCTCAGAGAAACGTATTCAACTCACCAAGATTTAAATAATTTTTTGAAATACTGGTTATCGATTAGGACCACAATTAAGATGTGCCACCTGGTAGCTTACCCTAAGGATTTGAACGTGGATGAGCTGTTTCAAGGAATCGCTAAAGTTCCAAGGGAGAATCCAGAATCAAGCATAGTAATAATTACGTAAGAGTTTAATGAGCGATGTTAATTAATGATAGAAATTTCAGGCCATTGGGAACACACGAAGGTTCATCGATGGAGGTAGGAATGCGCGCTCTAATGAGAAAATGCGTGAAATTAGGCCTAAAATAGCTCACCACGGCGACGATAAATTATTATATTGCTCGATTTTTGGAAAATAATTCTATTTTATTGTCATAGAAACAGTAAAAAATTTTTGGGAATTGAAATTTCAAAATTGGCCGAATAAATTTTAGGTAAAAAGGCCTAGCAGATAGAGCGCACTTTCTGACATACTCTGTTGTACCTTCGTGGGAACACTCCTTAGAGTACAAGGGCACTTTGACATTCATCGAGAAGACGGAGCAAAGGCAACAATTTTCGCAGCCCGAAGATATTACCGGTCGCCGGCGCCGTTTGGCATGTACATTTGGCCGTCTGAAAGCACCCAAAACTGATATTATATCAGTTTTATAATATTGATTTTGCATCTAAAGTTTTTCTGTCTACATCATGTAACGCGAATAAATCTCTTTGCTTCATGCTCATCTACCCCTCGAAGTTCATGTGTTTTCAGATGAAAATCGCGAATATTTTAATCCAAAATTCAAAATTCAAAATGTATAACAACAAGAGAAAATATACACAACAAAGTTCAGGTTGAGAATTTTCAAAAATCCTCATCTGCCTGGTTCGTATCATTCATTAAATACTCGAGCTCTTGCGACGTCTTCGCCACGTCCTCCTTAATCAAATCTCGAATTCGATCCAACACATTCGGCGGCAACCATCCTTTCTCACGGACTTCCTCCACCGTCGGTTGAAGTGTGCCAATCGACGCCACCTGACTCTCGATGAGCTCCTGCTGAGCTTGCGGTAGAAGAACGTCCATCACACAGTACCACATTTGACGTACACGTGGCAATTTGCCTTGCTCATAGGTGTAGGAGACCGGTTCTGGAACTTTTTTTTAGGTTAGCTTTTTCTCAAAATGAAAATTTGAGCATAGCTTCCGCATCATAGTGGTCAAGGTGTGCTCTATTGAACTAATTTTCTGGTAGATCAAAATTAGATAATGCTAATGTTCCACCAAAAGATTAGCAATGCAGCATCCTTGCCACAAACTTATCAATGTAAATTTAATTTTTCAAAAATTACCGTTGACATCCGGATTGGGATTGATAGTTTGTGCTCTATCAGAAGACACCTTTAGCCTTTGTCTCTCCGGAATATTTCCATGCTGTCTAAACGAGACCATCAGTGTCTGATACAGGCCACCGTCCCGCTCCATTCTCGGATCGTATCCAAACTTGCACCACAGCCGTCCCCACGGTCCACTTTGAATGTAGAATGCGTATTTTTGAAGAATTGCTCGTAACAAGCTGTCATCAATCCTCGTACGGTACAGTAATCCAACACGTGTCCACATTGGGCGCTCGTCGAAAAGCTCTTTGAGCAGACGATGCGGTTCGTCGTGCTTACATCGGAACAGAGCATCGGTGACCGCTTCGTCGGTGGGCGCCGTCGGGAAGTCGTCCATCGCCATAACGGTTATGGAGAGCGCTTTTCGTTCCACTCGGAGATCTGTAAAAATGAAAATTTGGGTATAGCTTCCGCATCTCAGTGGTCAAATGCGCTCTATTGCTATTCTGTTGGCAGATCAAAGGTTATGATCTACCGAAAGTTTAGCAATGAAGCACACTTGCCACAAAATTCATCTACTAACTCTGTCCATATCCGCTTCTCGCCCCACGTCTCGTCTTCTCCGTATGATCAGTTTCTCGTCCCAATATTTTATTTGACGGTGTCAAATAACGACTGAACTGGTACGGCGGAAGGAATAGTGCCGTCTGTTGTGGCTGTTGTGATTCCCACCACGACAGTGCTGATGATAAATCCGTGGGGATCAGTTTCGGGATCATGTCTTCGAAGGCGTCGGCGCCAATGCGTTTTTTGAGCGGTAGGTATTGAAAGTCGCACATCACGTCGAATGAGTACACTGTGTTAATCTGGAAAATGGGTTCTGTCTGTCCTGAGTGTTTGTCCGGATTTCCTTACCAATCCCAAAAACTCCGTCTTCACAACTTTCGGATCTTTCTTCTTTCGCTTCACTTTCATCACCAAATGAAGTGTTCCCGATGAGATGTTATCCTGACTTTTTCTCTCAGCCATTATTCTCGACGTATACGGATTGTCGGGAGTGTGACTCAGCTCCAGCGAGTGATTATTGAAATGGGACTGTGCGATTAGTTGAAGACCACCCATCGTTTGGAGTGCCTTATCCACATTCTTGATGATTCCGGGGTATTTGATGAGGATTAGTTGTTTTGGCTCCTCTTTTTTGGGCGGGTTGAAGTTGAGAAATGCATCCATCTAGGTTGTAAAGGTGCTCTGTGACATAAAGATCCTTTGAAAAAAAAATTGAAAAGGGATTCGAACCCTTGAGACTGAAAACATCAAAAAGGAATTAGCAATTCAATTTTACTGTACAAAAAATGCAAAATATACAAAATTATTCAGAAGAATATCAATTATCATCTTCCGGCATATCAAACGGCCATCCGTTATTCTCCGCTTTTTGAGTTTCTGTGTAGGGCCACGCGTTGAACGAGTGCGTCTTCATTCCATGCACATAGTTGTACTCCTGGAAGCACGGGCGGCAGAAATAGGTGTACGTGTTGGGAAGAAGTTCGTGACGTTCCACAACGAATCTGTAATTCAGAATTCTAGGTGAAAGTGAAAATTTGAGCATAGCTCCCGCGTGAAAGTGTGCTCTATTGAACCGATAATCTGGTAGATCAAAATATCTACAAGAAAATTAGCAATGGAGCACACTTGCCACACCATTCAATACTCACTCGACATGCCCCTTTTTGCAAAAATCGCATTTCCGTTCGCTTCCCCTGTCGAACAACACGAACGGATACTTCTCAATGCCTTGTGGATCCGTCTCATGGAGAAGGCGTAAATCATGAAATATCAGTAAATGTTCACAGTTTCCCGAGTGCTGGAAGACATAAGGCTGTCCGAGTCGAAGATTCAAGTCAACAATTCTGACGCCTTCCATCACTTGCGGCTCGACGGTGTCGAAAATCTTTCGTTGTTGCATGAACTGACGGATTGGGAATGAAATATCATCGGCGTTGGGATGAGCGGAGTCCACGTAGAATGTGTCATGGATGAAAATGAACGAGGAGGGAAATTTGGAAGCGGTGGTTTGCGCGAGATCCGCTCCTTCCAGCTCTTTTCCGTTTTCCAGCGGGAAGATTGTGTCGGATATGCAGTGCTGAAAAATATTGATAATAGAGCGCTTTTGCCACAAGCTCTTAGTACCAATCTCTGTCTTAAATCCCATAAAAGTGTGTCGCCACGAAGCAAGAATTTTGTTTGCGGTTTTAGGAGCCGTGAACTCCGGAGCTCCGCCGATTCGAGTTGTCGATTATAGGCGGTTATGACATCGACAACTATCACAATGTCGTCGTCGCATTTCTCGGTTAGAGAGCATTGTGGACGGTAGAACTGAAAAAGGATGGAAAAGCACTCTTCTAGACTGTAAAGTTAATTGACATACCGCCGTATTTTCTCCTCCATTCAACAAATACTTATCGTATTTCAACGAGGTCACGTATTGCGATTTTCGCTGTCTTGATTGCTTAATTTGCTCCGTTCGTTTTGCCACGTGTCTAGAAATCAGAAAAATGATGAAAAGCTGCATTTGTGCACGATTGAAAACCTACTCATGAGTGTGAAGAACGGATTTTTTCAGAAAATCCGGGTCTCCTTTCATTTCTTCCAGCTTTCGAACGTGAAGATCCGATGGGCCGAGAAACATGTCCAGGCTGAAACATCGAAGAGAAATTCAATTATAAATTGACAAGCGATGGGAAATATTGAAGAAAATTTGCCTTCCCAAGCCAAAAATGCATTTTTTCAACAAAAATCTCACTTTCCAACTTCTTCGATCGCTTCCAAGGCTTCCTCCTCTGTCACATTTTCCTCAGTCATCATACTTTCCATCCACATCTCCGTTTCTTGCTCTTTTTCAGTTTTTTCTTCAGCATTTCTGATTTTTCGATCGATTGTGTCTGCAAGCGATAGTTTTTGATGAATTTTTGACACTTTTCTTACCTTCTGCATTTTCTCGAGACCCTAATAAATCTTCTCTAATTGCTCGAAGCTCCAAAAGTGGCGAAATGTACCATTGCTCGTCGGAATTGAATTTACGATCCATTAATTTTTATTCGAACAAACGCTTTTTTCGATGAGGGTACGGTGCGCGATGGTGTATGCACAGATTTGGCGTTCACCGTGACGGATACGCGCAGACTTGTGGGAGGCGCGAAATCTTTCGGGCGCCAAGATTTCGAATTTTGGGCGCCATATTTTGGGTGGATGAGATGTCGCTGTTCGTCAAAATTGTCATTCTTTCATTTTTCGCGATGCGCAGTGCCGTTTTTCTCATTTGAAGAGCGCAGTTTCGTCATTTTCACTTGAAGAAGCCCGATTTTTGATGAGGGATTTGGCCTAAAGCAGTCGTTTTCGTTTGTCCTCTGATTTCAATAGTTTTCGGGATAGTTTTTTCCTAATTTTTTACTATTTTTATGGCACAAAACTCGCATAAATTGTCATGTGCCTTCACCTAATCGTCATATTACCTCGAGTGTTTCGAAGTTTTTCCACGATGCAAACTGCCATAAACTCATCCTGTTCGCCTGTTTTTTTTAATCAAAACTCTATCGATATTTGCCAATTTTATATCGAATTTTCTCGAAATCGACACCGCCCTTCCAACCCTTTCTATTCCTTCCTCTGCAAAAATTATTGGTTTGGCCTAAAAACTGTTTGTTAGTTGGTCGGTGGTTGTGGTGTTCGATGATGCGTCAGCATCCGTTTTCTCTTCTCTCTTTTCATCAGTTTTGCATTGATTGGGGTCGTTTTTTCGTCGCGTTGGCTTATTATTTTGCAGTCTTTCAGAGAGTTTAGAAAGGTTCGATTTATGTATTTTGAAGAATTTTCCTACTGTTTTCCGGGGCTTATATCATACAAAATCGGCCGCCATTAACCAAATCCTTTCCGAAGGACGATTATTATATGTGTCCTTGAGCGAGCTCAGCCAGATACACAGAACACAGACGGATACGATCAATCACTCTTGTACTACTAGTACTAAACTATTTGCACAGCTTGGCCTCTTCTTTGAGGTACCAGATTGCTGTTTGTTGCATTGTTTCTGCCAGCCAAAAAAATGCGTGTTTGCTATTTGCTCCAGCCCTTATCAGCTGCCAAATTCCGAGGGGGTGTCTTCTTATCAGTCTTCTATTTTTAAGAGGAGTTCCAGTGCATTATGACGATTATAAGCGAGTGAGAGACCCAACCAGTCGCATCGGATAGAACTGGTGAAAGAGATGGATGTGATGGGGCACATTTTCAAATCGTGTTGGGCGCCCGCCACTGGAAGACATTCGATGTGACGGGCCGGTGGTCAAGGCCGTCACACAGAGCGGTGTTGGTGGTGCCCCCTTCTTCGTCCGAAACATAGGGGAAACGAGAGGGCGCTATTGGAAAAATGACGAGGAGGAGACACGGGCGGCGCCCAAGAGAGTGAGTGAGTGTTGTCGTCCATCTCTATGTTTCTCGGCTTGGTATAATGTGTCTCATCGACAACGGCGAGCGGCCCCGTTGATGGGAAGAGGGGAAAGGGGAAAGAGCTCCGACACTCACTCCACACGACCCGTTTAACTTCGGCTTGTTCTCTTTCTTCTGTGTTTTCTTTTTCAAATTTGAGTTTTGGGTTGCAAACTTGCAAGTTATCCAACTTTACTCTCTCCCGTTCCAATAAATCTAGCCATCTTCATTTGTCAAGAAGACAAGGCGCACGCCGAGGCGGCATACGGTAATTGACCTTTGTCCGCTCTGATGGCTAGTTGTCTTCTTCTATATAGTCGACCCCAAAGCCGATCTAAGTCGATTGTGAGTGAGTGTGCCACGTCATCTCCCCTCTCCGTCGCAGTTTTCCGCAATCCTTCTCTCTTACGCCGCCAATAGTCGGGTACGATTTCCATCGCATTGAACTAGTTTTTCTCCCCATTCTTCCTCTCCCCCTCATCCATTTCCACATTTCGCTCCACGGTTTTTTTATCTGCTTCGTTCTTCACACAGCCTAAACCGCAAAACGTTTTGAGAATGCCTTCTCGGTTCCCATAGGATTAGGCCAGCGCCAATCGCACCAAATTGCACCCGATGAAAAGCCATCTGTGGTCTCATCGCTTTCCATTTGGTTCTAAATAAAAGCCGTATGGCTCAACTGGTGGTGGTGACATGCATACATACACTTGCAAAACAAATGGATTAAGCCCCATTTCTTTTCTACCACAATTGATGGAGAGAGGGAGACATTTTGTGGTATTTCGCAATGGACTTCTTCCACACTTCTTCTACTGATGTCTGTTCTCTGCGTTCTGCTCCTCTACCCATATCTACATATTTCGCAATCGTTTTTCGGTTTTCCTCCCCACTTCTCTCCCACCCCTTTGGACACAACGACTGCTGGCTGGCTGCTGCCCCAAGCTAGTGGCCACTGCGGTTTTTAATGCGAGCGGGCGCCGCGCGCCCCGTGTTCTTTTTCTCGGGGACCGATTATCGATCCGAGTGCACACAGGGGCGCGGTGCTATTCTATCCCAATAGGGGTTTGTGTTGCGTCTCGCATTCCGCTATCCCGTTTTGTTTCCTTTTCTGAGCGATTATGAGAGAAAAGTGGCTCACGGAGAAAAAAGAGTGCAGTCTAGAGGGGAGTTTCGCAATTTTGAGGTATCCGATAACATTTAGACATTGAATATTGAGCTGTTATAGGTCAAAATTCTTAGTTGACATAGAATAGAGTATAGCTTCATTCCATGAGACTTCAGGCCCAACTTTGTTCCAAATCCCTAGGCTCATAAAAATCTTCTCTTTCTATTTTCTATCTTTTCTTTTTTCTTCCACTCCCATAACTTTAAACGAACATCCTCTTTTTTCAGCAAAAATGAGAGAGATCGTCCACGTGCAAGCCGGACAGTGCGGAAACCAAATCGGATCCAAATTCTGGGAGGTCATCTCCGACGAGCACGGAATCCAGCCCGACGGAACCTTCAAGGGAGAGACCGACTTGCAGCTCGAGCGCATCGACGTCTACTACAATGAGGCTAACAGTGAGTCTATAGATCTATCATTCTATTCCTAAATGATATTTTTCAGACGGAAAGTATGTTCCACGCGCAGTGTTGGTCGATCTCGAACCAGGAACCATGGATTCAGTCCGTTCCGGACCATTCGGACAGTTGTTCCGCCCTGATAACTTTGTGTTCGGACAAAGCGGAGCCGGAAACAACTGGGCCAAGGGACACTACACAGAGGGAGCCGAGCTCGTCGACAACGTTCTCGACGTCATCCGCAAGGAGGCCGAAGGATGCGACTGTCTTCAAGGATTCCAGCTCACTCACTCTCTCGGTGGAGGTACCGGATCCGGAATGGGAACCCTCTTGATCTCCAAAATCCGTGAGGAGTACCCAGACAGAATCATGAGCTCATTCTCGGTTGTTCCATCGCCAAAGGTGTCCGACACCGTCGTCGAGCCATACAACGCCACCCTCTCCGTCCATCAGCTCGTCGAGAACACCGACGAGACGTACTGTATCGATAACGAGGCCCTCTACGATATCTGCTACAGAACGCTCAAGCTCACCAACCCAACCTACGGTGACTTGAACCATCTCGTCTCGCTCACAATGTCCGGTGTCACCACATGCCTCCGGTTCCCAGGACAGCTCAACGCCGATCTCCGCAAGTTGGCCGTCAACATGGTGCCATTCCCACGTCTTCACTTCTTCATGCCAGGATTCGCCCCACTCTCCGCCAAGGGAACCCAGGCCTACCGTGCCCTCACCGTCGCCGAGCTCACCCAACAAATGTTCGACGCCAAGAACATGATGGCCGCCTGCGACCCAAGACACGGACGTTACCTCACCGTCGCCGCCATGTTCCGTGGACGCATGTCGATGAGAGTGAGTTATTCTATCTAGCCTTGTATTTTCTCAAATCCTTATCCATTTCTTTCCAGGAAGTCGACGAGCAAATGCTCAACGTGCAAAACAAGAACTCCTCATACTTCGTCGAATGGATCCCGAACAACGTGAAGACCGCCGTTTGCGACATCCCACCACGTGGACTCAAGATGGCCGCCACCTTCGTCGGAAACTCCACCGCTATCCAAGAGCTGTTCAAGCGCATCTCCGAGCAATTCACCGGTAAGGAAGTGATCTGAAACAGCCAGGTGGATTAATTGCGAAAAAGTGCACATTCCACGTGGCGTTTCATAATTCCCACCTCCTCCCACTGTTACTTATCCCCCAAACAATCGAATTCTTTCAGCCATGTTCCGCCGCAAGGCCTTCCTCCATTGGTACACCGGAGAGGGTATGGACGAGATGGAGTTCACTGAAGCGGAGAGCAACATGAACGATCTCATCTCCGAATACCAACAATACCAGGAGGCCACCGCCGAGGACGACGTTGACGGATACGCCGAGGGAGAGGCCGGAGAGACGTACGAGTCGGAGCAATAAGAGGCGGATTTTGATGAATAATTTTTGGTTTTCTATAATTATTCTATAAAGTTTTATCCCCCTTCTCTCCTTCTTTTCTTTTCCATCACCATCACCACCTTGTCTTCTTCCATCTCATTTTCCTTTCTCTCATCACCTACTTTTTCTCTTGAGCAGTTCTTTCTCACTCCACTCCAAAACTAATTTATTTGCTTTTTTAATGTTATTTACTATTATTTCCTCTTTTTTGATAATTTAAGTTAGAGGATGACACAAACTTTTCCTACACCATCCGATTCCCCCAAAAATTAATTTGTCTCCTTCTATTTATTTCTCCTGAAAGATTGCGACCTGAGTGAAGTGAATGCTATGAAAGTGGATCAATCTTTTTGCTGGTTTAGCGAGAAAGTGCATCACAAATATTTGTGTTGTGTTTTTTCTTTCCTCTGTTGAGCGCAACATAATCGAAAATCTTCATTTTTCAAAAAGACAAAAAAACCGATCGAATTTGTGTAAAATTTAAATTTCCCGTAACATTTTTTGACTGGCATCATTTTGGAATTGTGACACATTTAGAAGAGATACTCATCACCCAACTCGAATTCGTGCATTTGTGGCGAGTTCTGAATAATTAGGATTTTGAAATAGTCAATAATCTCTGCCAGCTTACCGCAATAGTCAAAAGCGCGGTGAGACCATCGAGAAACGCGGTGACAAGAATGAAGAAAAAGAGTCCGAATCGCTCCGCTTCGGAGATGTTGAGAAGGGCACACGGGTGTTCACTGAAAATGATTCAGGACTGGAAGCCTAACTGAAAGGAAAAACTTACACTGAACAATCCTGCCCACCATCCTTGGCCATCATCACAATAGCGAACACCAGTTTCACCAGGGAAAGCGCCATTTCAAAGCTGAGCATTGCGAAGACCACTTCTAAAAAATTTAAGAAGTTAGAGGATTGAAAAAAGAAAGAAAACCCACTTAACGTCGGTCGAATTCCATGATAAACGGTGATGAGGATCAGTACCAGCTCGGCGCATCCGAACGCCAATATTGTGTAAAAGAAGGAGGGATGGAGGAGAATCACTGAAAAAAAGGGAAGTTTAGGTGGATATTCGGAGTATTTTCATGCGATTTGAGGCAGTAATGGCTGGGATGTGTTGAGCCAGTTAGCTCTTTTTGGTAGATACTCAACGGCTATACATCTCTATTGCTATTTTTCAACTGATATAAGGTTGATCAACTGCTATATTGTAACTGCTAGTATCTCAATTGCTATATTTGGCTCTTTTGCTATGGATCAGCTGCTATAGCCGTAGCAGTTGAGACACTAGCAGTTAAAACATAGCAGTTGAGAAATAGCAGTAGAGATACATATCAGTTGAGTATTTGCCTAACTTTTATGAGTTTTCACGGATTTTCTTTCACAAACGGGTCAAAAAGAGCACAGCAAGTTGGAAGAGATAATTTTTTTGGGGATTTAGCAGCTTGCAAATTCAGGTAAATTTCGAGATCTAATCAGTTTTTTTCCAACCTAAAATTTGATCTACAGCCAGTTCAAAAGCCTTTTTTCCGGCAAATACTCAGTTGCTATTAGATTTTTTGCTATTTATCAGTTGCTGAAACCTGATTATTTGCTATGAAATATCGCTTAGATGCTTGTTCTCAATTGTTAGGAACATGGATCGTTTACTATGAATTTCATTTGCTATTCCGTAGTAAATTATCCATGCTAGTAGCAACTGAGAAATTTAATAGCAATTGAGTCACATAATTTTCTTCGGGTATAGCATATGAGAAATCGTCAAATAGCAAAAGATCCACTATAGCAAAAGAGAAAATCATCGCAACTGAGAAACAGTGAAAGATCTGCTAGCACTATTTGCTTACTTTCCAGCACTTTGAGAATCCATTTTTGAAGTTCTAGTACCCCAGCTTCTTCTCCCTACCTGACACAATAAGCAACACCAAATAGACGATGAAGGTGACCGATTTGGCGGCAATCAGAAACGAGCTGAATCCGAGCATTGTGGTCTTTCTCTCCACCTCACACGTGGACGATTCCGGTGCATTTGGAAGTGGATCCAACACCTGAATTTGGTCGAATGGTGGTGATGTGGCAGAAGAGTCGGGGATGTTTGACGACGTCGACGGTGTCCATCTATAGAAATTGAATATGAAACATTGCGGGTCGAATTTCATTTTTTTTTATTTCGCGGGGGACTTTTTCGTTATTTTTTCTTTCATAAAAACTCACTCATTTTCAATCAAATTCAACGTGGACATACTAGTACTGAAAGTACAATAATTCGGCACTGAAGTCTTCAAAATTTTGAAAAATGTAATGCTCAAAAACAATCGCCAAGTAATAGAATGTGACCTGGACACTGTCGCCTACCCCCTCTCGATTATTTGTCTTTCTCACTCTGCGTCTCTCAAGTTCAAACGCTCTCTCTTCGTCTCGTCAACGACCTCTTATCTCATTCTCAACGAAGAACCGACAAGAAGAGTTACTGTCACGTACTAATCATTTGTTACAACCCGTTATTTTACAACTGGTACCGCCGGTGTAAGACCATGTGACCGAAAAAAATTTTTTTTTGACTTTTTCCTCCCATGTTTTTCAATTTTGCGGCACTTTTAATGGAAATAGAAAATTATTTTCAATTGTCTAGTGATTTCAAACACGCTACACGGTAATCGCTTCAACTTTTATCCGAATTACTCCATGTTTCCCGCTAAAACTTCCGAATTCTCAATAGAGCGACATTTCTGAGTCCAAAAAAAATAAAACCAACTTCTCCAACTCAATCTTCTCGGCATTCGACAATTCCGGGCTATCCGTCGGATTCGAAATCGTGTATTTCGTCGTGAGAACGCCTCCTTTTTTGGGATTCTTCATTTTTTGTGATTCTGCTAAAAATTTGAAAAATAGGAAATGAAAAATCGATTTCACGTTTATTCAGAGAATTTGAAATTTCGAAAAAAATCGGAATGAGTAATGAAAAGGTCGGTGGGATAGGGAATTTTCGTCGAGAGAGAAACAAAAGAAATGCCACGTCACAAAAAAGAGACCGCCCATTTTTTGCGGAAAACCGCTATAACTTGGTTGGGGTTAGAGCTAGAAAAAAGTGATGAACTATGAAAAGGTAGATCAAAACATTCTAAGCAAGTTTGTAGTAGATCAATTTTTTCTATCTCCAACCACTGACAAGATATAGCTGTTTTGAAGCTCGGCGCGCGAAAATCGTCGGGGCAACACCAGGCAACCGGCCCAAAAAAAAAACGGGCGGTCCGAATAAAAATCGATAAAAATGAATTGAAAAATGACTAATTTGAGGACAGGAAGTCAAAAAGGAAACCGTTGTGAAGAGAAAAGTACCTAGTAGAGTTGGGAGGGAGAGACAGGAGAAAAAACGTGGGATAGGGTGGAGACGCAGACAGCGAGGGAGGGGATCGCGTGATTGTTTTTTGAAAGAAGAAGAAGTAACAGCAAAGTAAGAATGAATAAGAAGGAGAAAACAACAAAATTTTGTTGTTGTTATGATGATGTTCAAGAAAAATGGAGGAGAAGGAGGTTGCGCTTTGATCGATTAGCCCCCTTTGGCCAAGAGATTCTCTATAGCCTTGTAGCCTTTTTGGTTTCAAGGAACAAGGTAGATCAAATATCTTTTTTTGCAAAAAAATACTTTTGATCTCTTGAAAAACGCGAAAAATCGATCGGGAAGCGATGAAAACTCATTATTTTCCGAAAAAAAAAAGAAAAAAAATTGCAAATTTGTTCACCTCCCTTTAAAGCTACAGTAACCCCTCCTCAATTTTTCTGAATTCCAAAAGGAAAAAAAAACAATAGAATATATGATGTGAGTGGCTTGAAACGGATGTAAAGCGAACGATGACAAAAAGATAAAAAAGGAATGAAAGGCTTTTTTGAAGGTCAATGCCTATTCAAAAAGTTATGAACATTTTATGTACAAAGACAGGGGGGATGGAGATCTTTGGGGAGAAATGATTGAAAACTACGATGCTCCGAAATTCCGGTCAGGTTTGACCTACTTCCAGAGAATCATAGTTTTCAATCAGAAAAGGGGCGGGGTTAGGAATCATTCTGCTCGTCCCATCCGTTATCCTTCACCATATGCGCCAACTCGATGATGAACTTTCCCTCCTTGTACTTTTGACTCGATTCGAAGGCGTGCTCCTGGAAAATTACTAAATGGGTCTCGACGCGAAAAGTACAATCTTACATATTTCCATCCCAACGTCGTCTTGCAAATCTCACAGAAAATGTCGGCGACGGCATGAAGACCGGTGAGCAGGACGCGCTCCTCGGCTGGACCACAACCGACATTCACACTGCATTTTTGAAATTTTTTGAACTGCCGCCAAACCGAATTAACTCACACTGCATTGAACAGGTACGCTTTCCCCTGGCTTCCTTGAAAACTCTTCGAGATAAGCTCCGAGTGAGCTGCAAGGTTAGCCCGGCAGTGGATGCAGCTGTAGCAGCGGTCGCCTGGTGGGAGGTAGTGCTGGAAAAATCTTGGCTACAATAGTTTTCGTGGTGGGACCCAACACGCAACGAGATACGGTAATTCAAAAGTCCATGCGCCTTTAAGGTAAAATCGAAATTTCTCGAAACCTAGTCATGATTATACTCATTTTGAAGCTCTTGACGAGCTGAGCACGTTGCACCTAATATCAGTCGTCAAAAATACAGTAACCCCGGGTTACGGTACTAGCTCACCTGAAACGTCTTCTGCTTCTTCGGCGTGTTGTGTTTACTGGAATTCTCGAGGACTTTCATTCTTTTTTTTTCTGAAAAAAAAGTAATTCTGGAAAAGGCTGGAAAGAAAATTGGAAAAAAAGAAGAAAATAATTATAGTCTATTCTCTATTCCAGGGGGCTCACGGAGCCGGGGGGATGAGTCAGATGGAATACGAAGAAAAGGAGAGCTGAAGGAGACGTGAAAATGAGCGAAAAAAGAAGAAGGGAGGAAGACAAAAGGAAAAACGACGAGGAAAATAGATTATTTTGGATTCTGCACACACACACACATTCACATTTGAACATGTATCTTTATACATTGAGAGGATGGTCTTCTAGGGTCCAAAAACTAAAAAAAAGAGCCTGGAAGAACCTAGAATCCTGAAAAATCCCAATTGCTCAGAATAAAAAATTCAGAAAAATATTTTCCACCTTTTTTCCCTAACAAGGTATTGTTTGTCTAGACACACCAGGCTCATTATCAGCATTATTATAGAACCTGATTTAGAGAAAAAATGGGAAAAATACGACGTCAAACAACTCTGATTTCAGAAATATGGGGAGCATTGACAGCTCTAGGCGTTGTAAGGGGGGATATCTCGACTAGGAAACATGGTACCGAAAAATTGTCAACTGAAAAATTTTAGAAAATTAAAAATTGAACATAATCTTAGTTGATCATTTTTTGATAGAACTAACGGCAACTGAGATACACGGTATTTAAGAATTTGAAGCGTTGGACCCCAAAAATTCGACCTTAGGTGCTTTGGAGCGCGATATCTTGGTTCGGAGTGGAGATATAAAAAAGTGATCAACTACAAAGTTGTAGAAAATTAAAAATTAAACAATATTTTAGTTGACAACTTTTTGATAGGTCTAATGGCAACTGAGATATACAATGTTCTAGAATTAGGCTCGATAATACGACTAGGCCACCCCTGTAGTTGTTATGAGCGCTGTACCTCAGTTGACAATAGAGTTAACAATTTGAGTTTAACTGATAAAATAGAGATCATAAGTTTTGAAACAACTTTTTAGTTGACACTTTTTCATTACCTCTAATACCAAACAAGATACACTGCTTTAAAGGCACAGCTTTGAAAGCACAGCTCCCGCTTCCTGTTCCACCTTGAAGGCTAAATATCTCAACTATCATTGCAGCTATCAAAAAGTGTTCAACTACAAACCTGTGCAAAATTTAAAATTGAACAAATTTTTAGTTGACAAATTTCCATTATCTCTAAAACCCAATGAGATACACTGCTTTGAAGGCACATCCTTACAATGAAACCTCATTTTACCAGGCCAAACTTCGAGGCTTAGTATCTCGACGATCCTTACAGTTATCAAAAAGTGTTCAACTACAAACTTGTGCAAAATTTTAAACTGAACAACTTTTTAGTTGACCATTTTCCGATATCTCCCCTCCCAACACCCCCTCAAACCAATTAACCCTACAGCTCACCAAAGAACATTGCATGGACCAGAAGGACTCCCTCTCAAAATGAATGTTTCAATGTAGGAAACGACGAAGAAGGACCTCAGAAAGAATAGAAAAGAGTCTCTTTCTCTCCAACCATTTCGAAGAATGGGGCGCCGTCCCCCTTCCAGTCGTCTGACAAAGAGAGATAACGAGACGCAGAGACGGGGAAATGGGCACGCGCCTACCCCTTGGCTCGTACTGCAAATGCACTAAAAGGACATCCCTCTCTGTTGGAGAGATAAAGGACGGAGGAAGACAGTGTGTGTGTAAATGAAATGAGAGAAAGAAAAAAGTGTCCTTTCGGTCTGTAAAGGCCACTTCGCTTTGATATATGGTGGGTGTCACCTTGGAATGGACACCACCTGGCGCGAGGAATTTTTAGGGAAGGTTTGAAATTCAAAAAAAAAAGGAATTAATGGTCAAGAATTGGAAGGATTTATCGAGAAACAGCTTCTTAGTTCGTTACTTACCATGAATCCTGTAATTTGGGCGTACTGTATTTTCAAAGCAGTATATCTCAGTTGCCTTTAGAGCTATCAGAAAGTGGTCAACTAGAGAAATGTTTGAAAATTAATTTTAAACATTTTACTAGTTGAAAATATTTTGATAGCTTTGAAGAGAACCGAGATATGCTGCTCTGAAGACTAAGAGTGCCTAATGTACAAGATATACGGTATTAAAGATTTTTTGATCTACCACGATTTTGATCTACCACGATCTGATCTATATCACGATGCTAACAGAGATGCTAGTTTCAAAACTTTTCATTCGTTACTACAGTAACCTAGTTTTGACCTACTAGCTAGTTATAATCACCCAGTGGCTAGCAACTAGTAATTAGTTAGTAACAACCTTGTAACCGAGTAAGGTTGGTTACAGCTAGCCGAACAGGATAAATAACTAATTAAAAAAAAGGAACATCAGCATAATTTACATACTTTGTTGGAAAGGTTGGAAAAAAACAAGAAAAAATTCAAAATCAGTCTGGAAAACCTAGTGATACGGTAAATCCTATGACAAAGACCTACCCAGAACTAAATGTTCAGAGCAGGATATCTCGGTTACCTTCGAAAATTTCGGGAAGTGGTCAACTAGAAAAGTGTTTGTAAGTAAGTTTTGAACATTATATCAGTTAAAAAAATTTTGATAGCTCTAGAGATAACCGTTGCAATTGTCAAGGGTAGCAGGATCGGGTAAAAGACAGAAAACGGTTAAGATTGGAAGATTCCTCAGTTGATATGTGATAGCAGATGGCTAAATGTAAAAGATTTTTGATAACTTAAAAGTTTTTGGAAGATAAGTTCAGTAACGGTTCAGATGGACTGAAAGATAAATGCTACAAGCATTACATATGACATATTTGATCGTAAAATACCGTAACAAAGTATTAAAAATTATTTGAAAACCTCCGGAAAACTCAGCAAGCAATGAAAACATCAAAAAAACCTAACAGAAGTTATCACCTTCAAGAAACCTGCTCTATGGATCCTATAAATCATCTCTAACGACGATTCTTGATGTCAACCTAACCTTCTAGATGTACCTTCAAACTCTTAACACGCCACCTGCGTCAGAATTCAAAAGCGATCCGCTCTAGAGATCACTGGCGACTGGGGGAAAGTACAAATTCATTCGAATGCATTTTTATGAAGTCGGGAAGTCAGTTGGTGTGCAGAAAAAGTACAATGGGGCTTCTCTCTCTGCACACTAAATTCTTTAGTTTATGAGATCGAGTGCCGGGTGGTACCCAGTTTAAAGGAGCAGAAGGGGCAAGTAAAATGAAATAGACAATACTTGGGACCAGTAGAGGAACTAAGATACTTATCGGGTACAAGAATGAAACCAAATTGCCTACTGTGAAAATAATAAAGTTCCAGCAAGGAATTTGAATTTTTTCTTCGCGGGCTCAAGCGCTTGCCACAG
>GL379789.1:387487-401599 GCA_000143925.2 Caenorhabditis brenneri | reverse complement strand
GAAGTTTGGCGGTGAGAGAGCGAGAGACGCAGATGCGCAGACTGTCTGCGCGCCTGCGTCTCCTGTTCTCTCGCCGCCAAACTTAAAACCGCTGTATCTTGGCTGTAAGAAGAGCTAGAAAGACGGTTCAAAAGGGAAACTTGGTCAAAATTACATGGAGAACAATTTCCGACTGTCAGATTTTTGATAGGAAACGTAGTTTTGGAGATATCTTCGGTTTTCTATAATTGAGAAAGTACAGAAGAGTCCTAATTTTAGAACGAAGCTATTCATACGAGCCTGACTCATCTGAGACCACTCCTCCACCACCGAAAACAACAAGAACCCATTTGCACTCTGTTTCCAATTTCCACAGAGCACAGACAGAAATTACGTGGGTTCCAGTTTCCCAGTACGTGTTGTGTGTGCAAAAAAGGGAACGAAAACACGAATTCTCTCAGAAAAGCGCAGAAATAGTGTGTATTACGAAGAGACGGAGAGAAAGAAATTCAGAAAAGAAAGCTTTTTCCTTTCGGAATAATAGATCGACGATGGGGTAAACAATTGAATACGAAATTGATGATGAGAATGGATGGGTTTGGGTGGAACAAGTGATTACAGAGACTAAAAACACTACAAAAACTACAAAAACTACAAACTACGTTAACTACAAACTACAAAAAAAATCGGAAAATCCAAAAAAATTTTCAGCCAAAAATTGGGATTTCCGACCTGGAAGTTCAGATTCTTAGTGAATTCAGAACTCATCAGATTTTCGGGAACTGCTCAAATTCCCGGGAATTTCAAATTCGCAAATAATTGAGAACGTGAAAAAACGCTAACATCAAAAGATGAAGAAGGGGGGAGGAAAAGTGAAAAGTAATTCGATATTCTTGTCCACTTGAGCCAGTCACCACCAGAAAGCTGGCTCACGTTCCAATTTTTGGTGTCACTTGTTGTTGGGCTTGGTCTTATAAATAGTGACAAATCAAGGTAAAATTTAATCAAATCCAGCTAAAAAAGAAACATGGCAAAAAAATATACATATACGTGCATACTCAGTGGAAACGAGAGTGGAGCATGGGGGTGAAGCATGGTGGAAATGAGATTAAAAATGAGCTAGGGGAGGTCGAGTGGAATGAAAATAGAAATGCGAAAAATGGGAGCGAATTCTTATTTCAAAGCAAATTTTAAAAAAATTAAAATTAAAAAAAATTAAAAAAATTAAAAATAGAAAGAAAAAACTAGAAGGCAGGGAGAAAATTCCTTATCTGATGGGACAAAAAATGCTGAAAATGAATTGCAGGAACCAGTTGAAATCCAAAAAATCGATAATTATTGACCTTCTTTTGGAAAATCATGTTAGAAAAAAAGTTTTTGATCTACCCAACATTTTTTTTTTTTGATTTCTAGATTTGTGGAGAGTTAGAAAACTGACTGCAGACGGCGCGAATAAATCGTTTTCTTCTAGCGAAAATTGCATTCATTATTGGCTTTTTTCTTTCGTTTTTTTCTGTAGATTTTTCAGTTTTTAGAAGGGTTTCTGGAAAGATAACTCTAATTTGATTATCATTTTCAGCGGAACCCACTCCCGGGCACCATGCGACACCATAGGTCGTCATCATCGTCAACTCTCGGTAACCCATGAGGTAAGCTAGATACGGTAGGGATTTTTTGGCCTTAAAATGTCCAAGACTGTTTGGTAGTTTTCCATTCTTGAGTAACGGAAGTTTTCCATTCAATTGAGCCTGCTTCAAAAATTGGAAAGTCCCTTTCCTTCTTTTCTTATTTTCCCTATTACCTCATCCTAATTGCGGTCAATGTAACACTTTTGATTGACAGGAGGGGTGGAGAAAGACAAACCGGAAGAACAAAAGGATTAATGAAACGTGTAGGTAACGGTGAGAGATAATGGGGCAGACAGTGAAAATGGAGGGTCAGGCTCGTGTGAGGCCGTGGGAAAAGGTAATAAAACGGTCTACTTTGATGGATGAGTGACAGGATCTAGAGGAAATCGAGAAGGTTCGATGATTGAATAAATACAAAGTACAAGAAATAAGGGAGATAGGGACCTAACGGATATACGATTTTTAGAAAATTGGGGTTTTTTCATGGATCTTTCTATATCAATGTCCTATGATTTTTATGTCGATTGATAGAGAATTTTTCTATAAAACTGGAACTAACAGAATTTGATTTTCCAGCTCGCCAGCTCTTCACGGCCGTCGTCGACCCATCCCAGAGGACTTTTCAAAATGGTAAGTGAAACATGAAGAATTTCTCCAGGCTCGAAATTTCAAAAAAAAAATGTTTTGCCTCTAATTGTGCAATCTTGATTAAAAAAATGAAGTCATTCAGCCTAGCTTCAAGAATTCGCATGCGATTTCGAAAAAGTTGGAGAATCCCAAATAAATTTGTCAATTCTCCTTAGCCTAAAAAAAGCATTAGAAAAATTTATTTTCTATAAATCTGGAACTAAAATAATTTTTTTCAGGTCTCCCCAGCTCCCCACACCGTCATTCTCAATGAAACCATCGACATAAATGTGAGTTGATTGTGTGGATTTTAGGGTTGAGGGGATAGAAACGGAGACCGAAAAAAAGTTTGGGAGATATTATTATTCAGGAAGCCTCTATCTTGAAATTTAGTGTTTTTCAAAAGTTTCTAGAAAATTTCAGCACAGAAACATCTGTTCATAAAATTTGAAAACTGAGTGGAAATCTATAAAATCGTGTTCTGATAATTAGGGTTGAGACTAGACCTAGACTACAAAGTGAACATTTTCGATTTAACCAGGGAGCTCACTAGAATCTCGCTTCCAGGAATTTGGAGCACGAGTATTGCAAAAATAGGAAGAGCCCGACCCATCTCAAAAACCAAAATATTTGGCATTACCTTCCAGAACTTTCCTTTCCTTCCAGCCAAAAATACCTCACTGAAAACTTCAGACTCTCTAATGATGGGAACGTCTCTTTCCTTTCAAAGGGTCAATATTTTTTTGTTCTGCTCCAAAATTTATTTACCTATTTCGCCATTTCCAAGTCATCTAAGGTTGTATTGTGAATCAAAATTGAAACAGAATCAGAAGACACTAGACGTCAGCTGCCCAAATTCATTCATATGACCTATTATACATTTCGATGACTCTCTCTTTTTTTATGCATGCTCCAAATGCCATATCACCTCCCCCGTCTTACCTTATTTTGCTCTTTTAGCACGTATTTTTTCAGCAAAAAGTATATAATTAAAGACGCTTATTTTTCTGGAAAAAAGAGAGGTGCTAGCCTCTAGGGACTTGGGAAGAGACCTGAAAATAAGAGAAGGAGTATTGTTTTCTGGGAAGCGTAAGGAGCAGGTCAGTACTACATTTTGAGGTGGTGAGGAAGTGATTTTTACTGAAATTATGGTGATTTCTTTGCACCAGTCCCAAAAATAGAGTCCTAGTCGTTGCATCTTCTCGTACTCTTAACTTTGTATGGGGAGGAATAGAATTTGAGAATCGTGAACTTCTCAAAAGACACAAATTCTTATTTGCGAACCTGTTGAACGGTTTTTTAGCCGAAATACAATCGTTTCAAGATTAGCGGCAGGGGAGTAAGAGACGCAGAAAGGCAGACACACTGCCTGTCTGCGTCTCCTATTATCTCACTTTCTGGGGTTTTTCGAACTGAAAAATTCAAATTCCCGCCAAACTCACCGTCAACTCTTCCCGATCAATCTGTCCGTATTTATACTTGTTCGTCTCCTTTTTTAAGTGCAGCTGAGACCAGAGGCTGAAAACCAAATAGATTTGAGTGTTTGGAAGCTGAAGAGTGAGAGGCGCAGGCAGACAGAGTGTCTGCCCGTCTGCGTCTCTCTCCTCCAATTTTAAAACGGTTGTATCTCAGCTTGGGGAAAAGCTAGAAAGATGGTTCAAGAGGAAAATTTGGTCAGAATTTTATGGGGAACAAAACGAAATTCAATAAAATTGATGTCTTGAACCTAAAATTTTTAGAACCATCTTCAGAACTTGTTGTACCCTTCAAAATATTTTGAATTCCGAAGAAAACCCTCCAAATTCAAAGCCTCCCTGAAGCCAGTACCTGGTCAGACCCCATCCTTTGGGTTTCAACTACCACCAGTCGCACATCATTTTGATCTACTTTCTCAGAAAAGTCAATCGAGTCTAAAGACTGAAAAAAGTCATTTCTCCCTTGTAAAGGTTGAAAGACTAATTGCTGACTAATCCTTTCTTCCTGATTTTCTTTTCTGTTTTTTTTCCTCCAGTTCCTGAAAAATTTTCAGATTTTTTTCTAGTGTCCAGGTGAATAAATGTTCCGAAAAAAATAGTAAATAGAAAATGGTTTTTGCTGTCAGTTTTGGTTAGGATTTTTGTTTTTTTTTCTGAATTTTCAACTTTTAAACCATTAAAGAAACCATCAAAAACATTATTTATACATTAAAAATTCAAAAAAAAAGTTAGCCTCTCTCCACACCTCCCAACGCTTTATCGTCCTCCGGTGGAATTATGGCGAGTAGCGGGGAGAAGGCGATGTCTTGCATCTCATCGTCCACCTCTTCTACCGTATCCTGCAAGGAAAAGTGTGAAAGTTTGTAGTTTGTAGTTATTGTAGTCTGCGGCTTTTATGATTTTGGTTGCTCGCCGCTGTCAACGATAGCACAGCCACCAGAGGCGAGTAAAATTATATCTATAGTTTGTGATAGTTTGTGGCTAATGTAGTTTGTAGTTTACAGCAAACCAACATTTTTTAAAAAAATATTTTGTAGTTTGTAGTCTTGAAGTCATCACCTATCGACATTAACTATCAGTTAGCGCAATAGCATCTACCGTAAATCCTGTAATTTAGGCACCCTCAGTTTTTCCGCGCAGCATATCTCGGCTGCCTTTGAAGCTATCAAAAAATGTTCAACTAGTAAAATGCTCAAAATGTTTTGATCAACATTTTATTAGTTGACCACTTTTTAATAGCTTCAAAGGCAACTGAGATATGTTGTTCTGAACATGGCACTATAAAACTACTAGTGAAAATCCAGTAATGCGTGTTCAAAGCTGATTATCTCGGTTGTCTTTGAAGCTATCAAAAAACGGTCAACTAGTAAAATGTTCAAAATACTTTGCTAGACATTTCTTTAGTTGACCACTTTTTGATAGCTTCAAAGGCAACTGAGATATGCTGCTCTGAATATACAGTACCGTGTAAACAAGCCTAAAGTACAGGACTTACGGTATGTGTTCCCCTTTTCTACTGCGTATCTAACTCGTGGAGCTGTTTTTTTCTCAATTTTTCAGCCTTAATTCAACCCCCAGCTAGGTGTAAATCCTTTTTTTCTTCATACACAGAAGACTGTAGTTTCCCGTACCTGACAATTCGGATCGTCTCCATTCTCTCCCTGTACCAACTGCCCGTTCATCAACGCCTTCACATCGGCATGTGACATTAGCTTGGTCAATTGAGCGTTCTCCAGATACTCTGTTTTGTCATTGTTTATCTGAAAGTTCCAGATTTTTGAGTTTTTCGAGGTACTGAAAAATTCAAATTCCCGCCAAACTCACCGACAACTCCTCTCGATCAATCTGTCCGTATTTGTACTTGTTCGTCTTCTTCTTTTGAGTTCCGCTGAGGCCGGATGTTGGGCTGAAAACCGAAATGGTGAAGGCTAGAGAGAGTGCAGACAGTCAGAGTGTCTGCCCGTCTGCGTCTCTCACTCTCTCCTCTCCAATGGCTGTATCTCAGCTTGGAGAAAAGATAGAAAGATGGTTCAAGAGGGAAACTTGATCAGAATACCATGCAGAATATTCTGGAAACAAAAAAACTCACTTAGCAATATTGGGTCGATTGATAGCGGGTCTCCTTGGTGGTTCCTTCTGAACTTCCACCTTCTCCTCGTTCTTATTCACCTCTTCCTGCTCATTTTTCACCTCCACTTTCTCCTCATTTATTGATTTTTCCTTATTCTCCTCTTCCGTTTTCTTATCGATTTTTGGCTCCTCCTCCTTGGATTTCTTCCTTGCAAACATCGGAACTCGAAACTTTTTCTTCTGATTCGGCGTCACCTTCTTCTTGTTCTTACTCTCCTCTGATGACTTTTTCAATGGTTTATCCTGATTTTTTGTCGCTTTTTTCGTGATACACATTTTACTTTCAGTGACACTTTCCTAGTTTTGAATTTGCAAGATTTTGAGTTGAAAAATGAATTTGGGGGTTCCGGGGGGAAGTTTTTATCGGGGGTAAGGACGTGGGGACGTGGAATTTTTTTTAGCGAGGAAACGGGAACAAACACGTGAAATAAATTTTTGTTCAAAAATCTTGAAGTCGCATAAAATTTATGGAAATCAGTGTAGAAGCAAGGGCTGGCCGAAGATCCGACAATTTGACGGCCTCGATATTTCAACACGAAAACTACCGTATAAATTTTATTTCTACCGTAAGATTCATCGGATTTCATCAATTTCCATTGATTTTCAGCGATTTTTCAATTAATTATCAGGAAAAAATCTGAATTGCGTTGAAAATCGATAAAAATTGATGAAAATGAACGTTTTCGAAATATCTTACGGTAGAAATTAAATTCATACGGTAGTTTTCGTAGTGAGATATCGCGGCCGTAAAGTTGTCGGATCTTCGGCCAGAACTTGATTTTACACGGATTACCATAATGCGTATCGAGTCCCAATAGTTAAGCGCACGCAGCGAAATTGCTTTTTTGGCCGCAATTCGAATTTTAATAAAATGTGGTACACCAGTTGAACTCGTGAGTTTTCAATTTCAAAAATCGAGTTCCCGATTTTGTTTCATTCCAAAAATCCTCCGAAATTCCCCCTGATTACTCATGATTCCCCTAAACTCTCCCCTCTAATATTCCATGTATCCTTCTTTCTTCCCCGTTGGTGTTGGTGGAATCATCTGCACGCCAAATCCATTAATCACCAAGAAAAAGAAAAAGAACACATCATCATTGGAAATTTCCGGATCCCTCTCATCCTTCAAGAAAGGGGTCAAAACATCTCCCCTTCCCAATATTTTTTGGTCTCCGTTTTCTCATTTTTCTTTGGTTTTTCCTTGAATTTCAGTCCCCATTTTTTCAGGATCCCCCCCGCTGGCTTCTCATGAATGTCTAAAACACAAACAGGACACCATCTAGATAAAAGGAGGCCACGTGAGTCCCGTACACAGGAAATTAGTTAGGGGGCCCTGATTCATTTTTGTTTGTTGACTACTTGAGAATTAACACCCACCCACCCATGATTTTTCGCTTATCGGGGAGCTGGGATCTTTAGCGACTAGACTCTATTTTTCTCAATGGAGCAGTCTTGCATTATGCTTTTTTTACGGTTTTGTGCGGCTTGTCCACGTGGCAGGTGTCGGCGCCTTTCTCTATGCCCCCTGCCTCTATTTCCCTTTGGCTTGCCATGGCGCAACGGTTAGCGCTGTTGCCTCCCAATTTTTCAACCCGAGTTCAACCCCCGCCGGGTGTAAAACCTTTTTTTTCTTTTTTTTTCTTTTTTCTACCCATTTTGCTTATAGTTTATGACCCAAAAATGAATCGCCCACTCCAAAACATCTCCAGATAATCCCTCGCTAGATCAGTCACTCATCATTTTGACCTGGAGAAAAACTTGATCCGGAGTACTAAGCACGTCTGAGAAAACACGGGGCAAACAAGAAGCGGAATTAGAAAGCGTATTCAAAAAGGGCTAAATTTTTGTGATGACGACTTTCGCATTCCGAATCATTTTTTTTTCAATCGGAGATCATTATTTTTTGCTGGAGGGTCTAGTCTATCAATTTGATTTCTGGAAAAATTTGTTCTTTGGAAGAGTTTCGGCATTTTCAAAGTATGTCGAAAAGTATTTTTATCCTGTCACATTATCCCCGGATACTCCCCCTGGTCATCAAATCTATTTTAACAAAAAATGTTAAACACATTCAAAAATACATGTGCACTCGCTAATACTTCCGGTGTTTTCGGTTTTCATTCAGTAGGAAATTTTCGATTTTTAGTGCTTTATTTTTATTTTGGGAGCACTTTTTGATGACACTCTAGTCTCAGGTTTTTGGATATTTTGATATGTACCCCAAACCCTCGTCTGCTTAGGCTCATCATGCATAGTGACTGATTCATAGAGGTTTTAAAAGTTTGGTCGATAAAAAGGGTCACATTTTTCTTTATCAAGCCTATCAAGTTTTGACCACAGTGAATTTTTCTGTACGTGTTTTCAAAAGGTTCCATTCGCGGGTTCTGTCTTACTGTAGGGTCGCATGCTAACTGCGTGGCGACTCAGCGATACGTAGGCATTTTTCAATTTACCATTTTTGACCAGTTCCTCATTTTTTTTATCCTTGGCCTTCTCAAAATGACTAGGCTAGTTTGTCTAAGAATGAGCATGAATCACTACGAAAATACCCAAGCTACACCCCTTCCTTCTTCATTTAAGATGGTGTCCAAGATAAGTTTGTGTAATTAATTTCCTATTTAGACTTTCCTATTCAGCTGACTCTTTCCGAAGTAGTTACTGACTAATAGCAACACGTGCTCTTTCTTTTGAAATTAAGAAAACGTACGCTTTTCGACCTCACATTAATTGATCGGATTACTGTAGCTTAGACACATTTTTTGCTAGTTGTTTTCATAACCTTTTTTTATGATTTTGGCAATCTAGAAAAACATGGGGTCTGAAAAAAAAAGGGGTCTGACTTCCGATTCGTGTTAGTGACGAATGCGTTGGCTTTTCGAATTTTCAGTAGCAATCATAACCAGCAGATTATTTTTTTGCTGTTTTTCAATGAAGTCTAGGACAAGAAGTTACTTGAATTTGACCTAAAAATATTTTAATGAAAATTGGTAAAAGATTTGTCCATGTAACTCGCCAAGCTTTTACTAATGGTGTTAGGATTCCACCTAAGTTTTTATAGCTACATGATTTCTCTAGAAAATTGCAGTGCATTTTTTGAGACTCATTCCAAAAAGTTAGGTCCAAAACACAATTGACATCACAATTAGTGTCTCCGGCTCCCAGAGAGTCATGTCTCCTATCCCACAACCAATATATCGAAACTCAATACCATTCATCACCGACCCCCCGCTTGTCTGTCGCCACGTGCTTCATTTTCCATTCATGAACCCCCTTCCCATTTTCACCCAACCCACACACACACAATAATAGTACGATCATCAATCAACAAGTGGTATCCTTGTTGGTCGGGACAACCACGCCTTCATAGGGGTGTGTACCTTCAAGGTTTTTCGAAAGCACTTCGGATTGGTGTTGTATTTTTGGTTCTTCCCATTGTTCCTATTTGGTTTTTAGGTCTGTCACCTTTGGGTAGTGTAGTTGATGGTTTTCACATACTCATCGTCAGGGTTTTAATGACGATTTGTCGGAACGAGGCTATTTTGCACAGTTAAAAGCATTGATTAGAGGGGTTTGGATCTATCGTATTCAAGGAGGTTTGAAATGGTAAAATAATTTTATTTATATTCTCGTTCCTCTACAGGCTCGTTCCTGGCGGAGTGGCTCAGCCTGTACCACTTTAAGACATGGCAGCATGGTCCTAGGTTCGAACCAATCTGAAATATTTTCTAACGAATTTTTTTTGTGGTCCATCCTCCATAGAAAATTCATTTTTCTGATAGGATTCATAGCCCAGTTTCCAACGTTCTTCAGATTTTTTGCACTCGAAAATTCCGGTGCCAAACTTTTTGCCAAAGGCTTTTGGTGATCTCTGTCACCACCAGGTTCTCAAGTTTCGATTTTCTAAACCATTCTGAACTTTTTTTTTTTCATTTTCCATTTTTCCCGTCAGTTCTTTTTCCCCGTCCTCACATCATTTTTGGTCCCCTTCTCATATTTCCTGAAGACTAAACATTCCCAAATAGGTGTTACATCACCAATTGCTTCCCGTCCATTGGTGCTCTTTGAGCACTCGGCACCTTCTAAAATAGAGCCATTCTGAATTTTGGGGGATGGGGAATCTGGGATAAGGATTCTATGATTCATGTTTTTTGTTATTTTCTTATTTTTTCAGAATTGGAAAAAAAGAAAAAACCAAAGTTTACCTTGGTATTTTTATATTTATTTTTTTTCCGTGAAATTTCACCTGTTCCTCTCTATTTTTCCTCCATTTTTCCCTATTTTCCTCCCACCAACTACGTAGATACGGGGAGTTGTTAATCATATTTTTTAAAAAGAAATTTTCATTCCGGAAAATAAATTTCGAAAAATTAAGTATGACCTATGTAGACAAAAACATCTGGCACGAATTTAAATAATTTTTTTTGGGAAATTTAATTTTTTTTAAATTTAAGATAAATACGAATGACCTAGGTGCATTTTGGTTCTGAAATTCTATATATAAATATTCAAAAAAAAATTCCAAAAAAAATCTCCACTCGAAAAAAAATCCATCCGTACTCACTTACAACTAGCTAGTACTTGAAAGTGTATTCTACAAAAAAAGTTTGCTTCAAAAAATTATCTAATTATTTGTAGTTCTCGTGGACAAGTGTCAGGGTGATGTTTGAATTTTTCTCTTCAAAAATACTTAAAACACTCACTCCATTTTGGCTAACCGGAAGTAATTTTGACTTTTTAAAAAAAGAGAAAAATGGGGGAACACCAAAAATAACACTATTTTTGAACACACTTTTTTTGTTTTACTGATTCCTGTTCTCTTTTTTTTTTGGAATTTTGGAATACTGTGTAACACAATACCATGATTTGGTAATTCTAGAATCTGTTTTTTCCCGTTGTGTGTTCCAAAAATTTCAGCATAGCTAAGAAAAAAAATTTTTTTTTGCTTACCAACAACCATCAGCATCATTTATGAGAGCCATGTCATTTTCATCATCTCAAATATTCCGCCTTCACTAGGAGTCTAGAGATTCTTCTATTCAAATAGAGAGAGTGTTCACAGAACTATGATGATATTGAAACATGATGTAGATGGACATTTATGGACGGATACTAATGACTTTTTGATCTCTAGGTCAAACTGATGCACGCTTTTTTAGAACAGTTATTCAGAGAAGTGGCCAGGCAGGGAAAAAGTTGGGGTGCAAAAGTTAGAGTAACGCGATTCGCCGTAAGATTTTTCACATGGTTTAGGAATTTTCTATCTCCTGTGACTGGATTCTGAAATTTACTGCCCTCATTGAAGCCTGAGAGTCTGGAACTCTTAATTGGAATATCTGGTCCCGCCCCCTTATTTACAATGCATTGGCGATTTTTTTGCGGTCACTTTTCGTCACGGGACCATTCCCATGCGCCTTTATCGCTAAGTTTCGCTACTGTTACTATGTTCACTACAGGTCAGACCGAAAAATAGTCGTGTGCGGTAGAATTGCAGAAATGGGAGGAGCTTGTTCCTGTGTTATGGTGCTGGTTTTCAGTCAATTTCCACTGGCTTCATAGTATATGTTCCCAAAAAAAAGAGAGCTCATTCTGGAAAATTTTGAACTCTTCCTGTCACAACCATACCTTCGTGTTCATCGTGTCTACTGCTCAAAGCACAAACTTCGTCTAAGCATGAAAAATTGACGCATACCGTAAATCTTCCCAATTTTTTCAACTGGTCCGATCCTGATTTTGAAAATCCGGGCCGAACAACTACCTGCCCCTTCCTAACTGGTGTGACCTTCATTTTTGAAGACCTGGGCCTCATGCCAGAGATCTACTTGCTTCTAGTTCCCAATCAAATCATAAAATTGGTCTGTATTTGATCTACTGCCATTCCCTCAAAATGATGAACTTTGGCGCCAAAAATATTTGAATGACATTTTGCTGATCACCTCTTTTTTTGAACCTTTTGATACTTCAAATGTTTCTTTGTCATTTTTTTTTTGGGAAGTGGAACCTTCTCGAATTTCTTCAGCTTTAGTTTATTGATCTAGTTGAACAATTTTTTATGGGATTCCTAGGCCTTTTCCATGAATTATTTCAAAAAGAAACGGGAATTTTAGCACTCCTTTCCCTGGATTTTTCATGACTTGTTTTCAAAACTATTTATGACACCAATTTCCCTCTTAGACCATTTTCCTAACTTTGATTCTTGCAGAAATAGAAACGCAGACGCGCAGACAGTCTGACTGTCTGCGTCTCGCCCTCAACTTCCAGAAGAGCTAGACACTCGAATTTTCGGATCTCCCTGAGCAAACTCCGAGCAGCCTGTCTAACCTTTTCAAAGAAAATGACATGAAACATATCCTTCCCCGGGTCGGTCCAATAGATATTATTGCTCATCCATCATTCTATTCAAAAGATGACAAATTTTCGCCTCTCTAAAAATGGTGGGAGGACCAAGAGAGAAAGAGATTCAATGAAAATAGAAAAGGGACTATTCATTTATTAATACAACATTGACTCTGGGCGAGGAAGGATAGGATATGCGATAATTAGGTTAAGTTGAGGGGAATCGCCCCCGCCTGCTGATGAGTGTGTTTCTTTTCTAGACTTACTCATCATTTTATTTCGGGTTTGTGTTTTTTTTGGAAATCTCGATCAAGAAAGGCTAGGAGATTTTTTTAAGTTGACAGATTTAGGTTTATATGTGGGTCAGGTAAATGCCAAACTATCAAGCCTTGTTTTTGACGGCTTTGAAATGTCGGGTTTCGAAATGTCGCGAAGACTACTGATTGGGTTCGTGGACTCAGGATTAGACCAAATTAGTGCTACGAATTACGAGACTGAGTAACTCTGGTATTGACTAAGCTGTTCGGTTTTCAATTGGGATCACGATTTGCATTTTTTTTTCGTTCCTTCTAGCGCAGCCGGTAGATTACTCGGAATCGAATTTACTTACAAAATCTATGTTCGACCCCATTCATGTTTTTTTTATGTTGAAAAAAGGCGAACAGACTTAATAGTTTATACACTACATCTTACGGTAATTTACGTACTTGCACTGGTTTGTTCACCACAGTACACTCTGTTTGGTAATCTGCCTGAGAGCTTAAAGGTGGCCGGGCAGGAAAAAATAATGACTGCTGAAATTGAAGAAGAAAGTTCATTTAACTCAAATCTCAACTCTAAATGAGGTCATCTAGCCTCTGCTCGAAAATTCGAAACAGCCGCATTTATATAGGCAAAATCATGCTTATTTTGGTTTTGCTCGTGTGGCGCAGTCGGTAGTACGCGCGGCATCAAACTGGTGTGGCATGTTAGTTCGACCCCGCAGATGGCAACAATTTTTGTCTGATTCCAAAATATGGTAAAATGGCAAATTTCTGCATGTACCACATCTTACGACAATTTGCGTATTTGCACTGATTTCTGGACCACGAGGCTTTCCTGTCCGGCCACCTTTAAGAGACATTTTCTGGTTCGGGTGACATTAGGCACATTGGCAGGGGCACACATGTATGAAACGAATGGCAGAGCTTAGATATTATGTGTGGTGGTTACCCTTACCCCTCTTAAGAAAAAACACAACTTTAATTTTGGCCCCGCCCCCTTCCAGATCTACAGTAACCCGGCAAAGTTGAAAAGTCAAAATTTTTAGTTTTATAGATCGAGTCAAAATCTTTTCAGAAATGAGTTCCACATGTATTTTTGAACTTTTTTCATGTTGACATCAAAATTCCATCTCCACTGTATCACCCCAAAAAATGAGTTTTTAAATTTTTTTTTTAATTTTTCCCGTTTCCCCAAAAATTTTAGTACTAGTGCCGGAAAAATAAATTGCATTTTTTGAACTCTTATTGTACCGGTCATCGATTAAACATAATTTGTTCCCTTAATTTTCCGTCCCCCGGGGGGTTTCAGAGCAAAATATGTCGAATTTCGACCAAAATCCATGGGGTCCCCCCTGTGGTGAAAAATGTGATGGTCTCGGATCGGGCTAATATTTCATTTTTGTGTTACCCTTATAGAGACCTATCAGATCCCGAGATATGAGCTTCCAATGTTTCTTTTCGTTTGAGTACCAAAACCACCCCAAATCGACCCTTCAGAAAACACATCAAATATCGGATTTTTTCCTTTCAGCGCTTGTAACTCGAGAACCGTTACAGCTAGAAAAAAGTTTTGTACTAAGAAAATGTAGATAATTATGTATATAAAAACTCTTCTGTTGAAAACTTTACTGCAAATGCAGTGGTTTCTAAGATACAGCCATTCAAGCAGAAACAGTGCAG
>GL379789.1:353073-379105 GCA_000143925.2 Caenorhabditis brenneri | reverse complement strand
GGAGCCTGAGAGTCTGGAAATCTTAAATTGAATCTGACCCCGCCCCCTTATTTACAGCGATTTCAGAGCTAGATTCCCAGACTCTCAGGCTCCAGTCAGGGCTGGAAATTTCAGAATCCACTCACAGGGACAGCAACTTTCAGACCACCAATTTATAGAAAATTCCTAACCCAATTTAGAAAAAATTCCCCTGTCAGACCTCCCCAGCCTCCGATTTCCTTCTTGAGCTCAATGCCTAAGATCTCCTTCTGATCCCAAATTCTATCTGTACTTTGTCCTTTCGATATTCTGTTTTCTGACATCAACTCCCCTCCCCAACTTTCGCTCCACCAAACACCCTCACTTACAACACATCTGACTTCCGGAATATCCCCCTCTCGGAGATCAGATAATTGTAGTGGTCTGGGTCTGGGGAGAAGGGGAAGTTTTTTCTGTTTTTGGCACTCTTAAACTTCTTTCCTAAGGATTTATAAAATCCAATTTTTAGAGTTTCTAAAGGGTGGAAGAAAACAACAGAGTCGTTCTCGAGAGATTTATTGCACTTTTTGGTTTTCGTCGAATTTTTTGGTTAGGAGAGGAGGAGATTTCTCTTCTTCTAGACAATTACATCTAGACACGCCATTTTCTTTTTTTTTCAGTTCGCTGTTTCATTGAGAGATCTTAGGCTTAGACTGGAAAATGGAAGTTGGGAGCCTAGGGCCTTACAGTTTTAGGTCTTACAACCTAAGGCCTTACAGCCCAAGGCTTTACAGTGTAAGGTCTTACAGCCTAAAACCTTACAGCCTAAGCCTAGGGCCTTACAGCCTTTAGAAAGCGTTGTTAGCCTAGACTGGCGCGAATAGGAACGCTAAGCTTCGGCTGAGTTTGATTGCCTGAGCCCAAGAGTTCAGGCTCAAATCAAGTAAATTAGTCTTATTCTAAGATTGCAAAATCAATTCTATCCAAGCCTAAAGATCCAAGCCTATCCAAGCCTAATGAGTCAAGACTAGCCTGAGGAGCCTAAGCCTAAAGAGTCAAGCCTAGCCTAAAGAGCCTGAGCCTAAAGAGTCAAGCCTAGCCTGAGGATCCTAAGCCTGAAGGGTCAAGCTTAGCTTGAAGAGCCTAAGCCTAAAGAGTCAAGCCTAGCCTGGGGAGCCCAAACCTAAAGAGCCGAGCCTAGCCTGAGCACCCTTTACCCCAGCTCTCAGTCCTAGCTATTTCAATATCCATCTCAGTCTAGACTTATCCTGAAGCCTAGGGTTCGAACTAAATAAATTAGTTCAGGCTTTCCTATCTAAACCTAAGGTTTGAAGCCTAGTCTAGGCTCAAGCTTACTGTACTAGCCTTCGGACATAGACCTCAGGGCTCCTAGATTCTAGACCCCCCCCCCTTTTTCTCTGTCCTCAGACTCTATTCTACTCGAAAACCAAATTGATTTACTTAACCTCTTTAACTCAATTTTCTCTTTTTCTTAAATGTTATCATATTTATTTATTTTCCTCAAAACATTTTTCGGACGCGTGTGTTCCCAGAAATATAAGAACGTTGTACTCTCTCTCTCTCTCTCTTTTGATAATGTCATGTTAGCCACCCCCTCAAGGAACTTGTGAAAAAAAAACTCCAAGATTTCGAAAGAGAGAGAGAGAGACGCAGACGGCTAGACAGTCTGCTTCTCTGCGTCTTGGACTAAAAGAATTGGTTGAGCTCGAGTTTTTGGGCATAGATTGCTCATTATTGCTCAATTTTGGTTTGGTCCTGGTTTAGACTGGAATGGGCCTGAGTTTTGAGATATGGCTTTCAATTTAGTTTCGGAGAACGAGAGAGTGAGAGACACAGACGAGCAGACTGTCTGCCTGCCTGCGTCTTGGACTAATGGCTTTGCCAAACGGTAGATCAAAAACACTCTTGCGTCGTAGCTGCATCAAAAAAACGATGTTCTCAAGTTTTTTGAGCCAGATGTTTCACTTTTTGTGTTTTGACCTTTTCCATCAATTTATTTTCAGAACAAATTTTATTTCAACTTCCCTCCCTACCCGTTTACCCTCTTCCCTCTTCCCCCACTAAGCCCATAAAATCACCTGCCAGCATCGAGAAAAAAAAATTCCATTTCAATTTCCCCCTTCCTCTAAACCGATTATCTCCCCATTCCAAAAAATCTCCATTTTTACGATTACCGTACTCCATTTTATATGCTAATTTGAGAGCCGATTTCCAAACCAATTTCCCCTTCTAAACTCTTTTTCTGATTGAAAATAACGTCATTGTTTGTGGCCGTCACCGCCTCTTCTGAATAGGCCACGCCCACATTTTGCCTTCTCCTGCGAGGAAGGAGAGTTTTCATTAAGGTTTCGCTTCTTTGTTTTGTTTTTGGGGGCGTTTGTTTTATTTTTGGCGGGAAGAAACGTGCAGAATGGATAAGGTTTTTGGGTGTCTTAGGTTTAGGTTTAGGTTTTAGGTTTAGGGGGTAGGATTAGGTTAGCAACGTGAAGGCTCAGGTAAAGGAAAGAGATCAGGTTGAGAAATTTGATTAAAACTGAAGTATTTGGCTTCTTGACGCGTCTGACCTTAGGCTTAGGTCCGTCTGAACTTAGGCTTAGGTCCTTCTGTCCTTAGGATTAGGGCCGCCTGACCTTAGGCTTAGATCCGGATGACCTTAGACTTAGCTTCCAGGCGAAGATTGTCAATTTGAGGTCTGAAGCTTAGGAAGCGTCAGTTTTTGGCTTAGGAAAGCAGCTCATGCTTAAATTTTCAGTCGGGCCTTAGGTTTAGGCCCAGCTCTCAGGCTTAGACCATGCCTAATCCTCTAAGCTTGAAGATACAGATTTCAAGCTTAGGCTTAGATAGGCAATGTGAGGTCTGAAGCTGAGGAACCGTCAGTTGTTTGGCTTAGGAGAACATCTTAGGCTTGAATTTTCAGTCGGGCCTTAGGCTTAGGTCCAGTTCTCCGGATTAGGCCTAGCCTCATATTCTAAGCCTGAAATCTTAAGCTTATGGTTAGCAATTGTATGGTCTGTAGCTGAGGACGTTACAGTCTTTGGGCAAAAAAGACGATTTCAGCTCAGGCTTAGATTTTTAGACTCGGTTCAGACTAAGGCTTTTAGGCTTGGAAACAAAGCCTAGGCCCAGAATCAGTACTTAATATTACCCTAAGACCCTAGAATTAGATTTTCGCTCAGACTTCAAAATTCAGTAAAAACTACAGGCCTAAACTCCGCTAGTTGCCTCAGTTGATAAGTGTCTGGCCTTAGACGCGATGCAGATACCCTGCTTTCATGCCTAGCGCAACCTAAGCTTAAGGTCTCCTACTCATTCCAAATTCCTCCTAAAACCCCAATCATCAAACTATACCTGACTCAAAAAGAACAGCTGAAAATCTATATGACACCTCAATCTGAGACTCCGCCCCCTTTTTTCTCTACGTAATTTCCTCGGTCTACTACGTATTTCATTCTTCATTTCTGTTTGAAAACTCTTTGCTCTCCTTCATTTTGTTTTTCACATCTTATCTTGCATTTTCCTTATGACTAATCTGACCTCTTTTTCCTCTTCCTCTGACTTTTCTGATTTGTGTTTTCTCTTCCCTAGTATGCCCTTGAATTACAGGTAAAAACAAAGAAGCGCAGGCGTCCCCTCCTGGCTCCTCTGGAATAATGAAGTGGCACATCGCTCTCCTGTTGGCCGCCGCCGCCGTTGTTATTGCCGTTGTGGACGCGCAGAAAGGTAAGGGACTGTAGATGCTAGGATTGAGGGAGCATTAAGGCCCACAGGATTTTTTTTTTGGGAAGGTCTCAGCGCGATATCAATAGGGTACTGTAGATAGGGATGGACAAGCTGAAAAAGCGCGTTACTTGCCTTAAAGGCGCACATGGATCGAGATATTTTGGTTTTCCCAAAGTCAGTGGAAGCTTCATCGTGGCGAGACCCTTACTGCGCTTTTAAAGTTAAAAGCTGTCGATTTAACTTCATTTGACCTAAACAAAACTGTTCAGCAAAAATAAATCCTTCAATTGAACCAGCATGCAAAGGAAATTTCCCAAAATACTCCAAGAATATTTTGTTCCTTCCAGCAAAAAATACGCTCTTTGTTTTCATTTTATGTAGCATCTAAAAGAATTCCTTTATTGACGACAATGCGTTCCTTCCTCATCCCCAAGTGACTGAAAAGTGCACATTCTTCATAAAAACGAAATTATAGCAATTTTTCATTAGAATATGAACTTCTAGACGTCACAAAACTTAGCTAGTTTCACAGAAAAATTGGGGAGTTTTGAAGCTGAAAAAAGGAACCTCGCAAAAATAGGACCTATACATTCAATTGAACATTGAACATGATAAACTTTGATAAACATTTTTGTAGACTGAAGTAGTTCATTAGGCTCAAATAGTTCATAAGTCACAGAAATAATTAGTTTTTTGCCTCAAAATGGAAATAAAAAACAAAGGAAAAACTGAACTAATCAAGGTCGGTTTTTACCGTTAGAGCTTCCTTATAAGAGGCATTCCATGGGAAAATTTAGCATCACCCGTTATAGCGAGGGAATTAGGAAATTTTAGAATCAGCTGAAAATTGGTACACTAGGTATATAAAACCTCCTTAGCATTTTGCACACAATATTTTTTGGCTCCGCCCCTTTTTCAGCTAGCCACGCCCCCTTTAAGTCCGGAAGTCGACTTTTTTCCCCGAATAGCTATCGATGTAAACTTTTTGGAAATGAATAGAGGACACTTTTTTAAGCATTTCCACAGTTGTAGCCAACTTTCTAGCACCTCTCCTTCATACTGAAAAAATCATGTTTTTAGTAAAAATATCGATTTTTTCGTCCCAATTCAAAATTTTTATATTACGTCTTTTGAGATAACATCAAAATCGTGTTCTACGCAGTTTTTTACCCCTTGGGTGAAATTATTGGGACAGGTTTCCCTTTGCCTCAAACTACTTTTGGGCCATTTTCTGATAAAAATCGTATATTTTCTACTGATGGTGGTTGGTCACTTGCTCTTAAAATTGGAATCCAGTCTTCATTTGGTTAGAAAAGGGGTATATTGTGTTGATATAGTATTTTGACAAGTTCTTGGACTATTGCAGATGAGTTTCCATAATTTTTTTATTCAGGTGCTTGGAATTTCCCGAATTTCGATGATAGGTGCCAATCTGGAACTGTAGCCCGAAATTTTTCAACTAAAAATGTTGAGATATCTTTGGAATCGTGTTCACCGTGTCTTTTTATGCTATGTAGCAACATATCAGACCCAATTTCATATTGCCTCCAACTACTTTCATTAGGTAGAATCAACTTTTCGAAAAATATCACCACAAATTACCCGTAATTCACTCATCGGGAGGAAAATAGTTGGAGGCAATATGAAATTGGGTCTGATATGTTGCTACATAGCATAAAAAGACACGGTGAACACGATTCCAAAGATATCTCAACATTTTTAGTTGAAAAATTTCGGGCTACAGTTCCAGATTGGCACCTATCATCGAAATTCGGGAAATTCCAAGCACCTGAATAAAAAAATTATGGAAACTCATCTGCAATAGTCCAAGAACTTGTCAAAATACTATATCAACACAATATACCCCTTTTCTAACCAAATGAAGACTGGATTCCAATTTTAAGAGCAAGTGACCAACCACCATCAGTAGAAAATATACGATTTTTATCAGAAAATGGCCCAAAAGTAGTTTGAGGCAAAGGGAAACCTGTCCCAATAATTTCACCCAAGGGGTAAAAAACTGCGTAGAACACGATTTTGATGTTATCTCAAAAGACGTAATATAAAAATTTTGAATTGGGACGAAAAAATCGATATTTTTACTAAAAACATGATTTTTTCAGTATGAAGGAGAGGTGCTAGAAAGTTGGCTACAACTGTGGAAAGGCTTAAAAAAGTGTCCTCTATTCATTTCCAAAAAGTTTACATCGATAGCTATTCGGGGAAAAAAGTCGACTTCCGGACTTAAAGGGGGCGTGGCTAGCTGAAAAAGGGGCGGAGCCAAAAAATATTGTGTGCAAAATGCTAAGGAGGTTTTATATACCTAGTGTACCAATTTTCAGCTGATTCTAAAATTCCTAATTCCATTCGTTGCTAACAGGGTCCATGGAATGCCTCATAATTAAAAGAAATGTTTGCAGCAGACGACGAACCATTGGTATTCCTGGTGCGTGTTCCACTCGATGAGTTGGAGGATGATTCGACTCTGGAGTCTGCTTACTATCACCCTAGAGGTTAGTTATCAGCGTTTGGGAAGCATTACATAATTCAAAAAAATTCAATATCCATATAACTTCAAAAAGAAAATGGATTTCAAAGCTTATTTGATGGTGGTTTACTAGTTTTGTGCATTTTCGGGTTTTGAGATATTATTTTGTTTCGAGAAAACGTTTTTCTCGGACTCTTGAAACACGGGTGTGCCGTTGCCATTAAGCTTCTAGAAATTTTTGAGGACTCTCTTTGAATTGAGACTCCTATTAGGGCTGGAAAAGCTCATGACTCTTGTTGTCCTACCAGACCAAACCAAAAGAAATGGTTCAAATCCATCTTTTTTCAGAATTATTGCTCTTTTTTCTGTTATGCTGTTTTTTTTTGATAGATTTACGTTATAGAATAACCAAAAAGGATCAACATTTATGCCAATATTTCTATCACAGCTCCAATACTATAGTTTCCTCCCAAATAATCTCCTATTCCGTATGTAGTATGACCAAGTTCCGATATAGAATCACTTTTAGATCCCTGACTTGTGACTGACTTGCAAGTAGAACGGAAATTGAATTGGAAATTGAAACTTCTCTTTTTGGGACTTTAGTTTTTTTTTGTGTTGCAAAACAAAAAAAATTTTGGGCCGGAAACGAAGTGGGCGGCAGGAATTTACAGAGATCGAGTTTCTTCCCAAAGAAAAGTTCCGTGATACTTTGAAAACAAAGATTGAAAAATAGGGACCTCCCAGGTCAAAATCTAGTTTTTAGAGTCGAAAAAACCTCCACCTAACTCCCGAAATCTTACAGACATTTTCCAAAAGCGAGCGATCCCATTCAATGGTGGCATGTATGGCAAACGATCCACAATGCCATTCTCCGGTGGAATGTACGGTAAACGATCCGGTGGAGGACACATTTATGCCGAACGGCGGGCCGCTATTCCATTCTCGGGAGGTGAGTGATCTTTTATTTTTTATTTTTAGATAAAATGAATTATCTAGGCTTATTCCTCGTAAAATTCTGAGCATATTTCCTTCTTGAACCATTTCTCTAGCTGTTCTGTGAGCAGAGATACAGGCGTTTGAATTTTGGAGGTGAGAGAAAGAGAGGCGCAGACACGCAGACTGTCTGCGTGTCTGTGTCTCTCACGCACCGGCGCCAAACTTTGAAGGGCGATATCTCGAGAACTAGAAGAGATAGAGAAATGGTTCAAGAGACAAGAATGATCAGTATGGAACCAGTCGGTGGCGCCGCCTAACGGCGGCTCACCTCCTTTCCTTCGTCGCTGCGCTCCTCAATGGCTCCCGGCTTTGCCGCTCGCTCCCCATTCCCAAAACTGATTCATCACTTTTTAAATTTTCAATTTTTTGAACGGAGGACTGGCATGTTGGAGCAACAAAATATGAGAATCAGTTAAAGTGTTTCATGTATTCATTAGCGAACAAAAACAATAATATTATAAAACAAAAGTCTCTCGGGTGCGGAACTGATGGAATAGGCAGACTATTCTCCTTTTGGTCTGCTTGGACCCGTTTGATCTGAATAAGCCCGAGTTTTCTGCTCAGGCTCAATCGGTCTGCTTAGGCTTGATTTTATTGTTTGGTCTACTCATGCGCTATCTCCCTTGTTTGGTCTGCTCAGGTGCGTTCCATTTACTGAAGCCCGACTTTCTGTTGGTTCAGTTAGTCTCTACTTTGCCTGTTCGCTTTTGTTAGAACCACATTTTTTTCGTGGTCTGCACCCGCTTTGTCGAAATTGGTCAACTTACTTTACGCCCTTCTAATGTTAATAGACGGCTACAAATTGTTCAAACTTTGTCTTTTCCGAAATTTTATTTCATATTCTCTCTCCCCACGATGAGAGGATTCCATTGATAGGGTTTTCATCCCATTTATTCCAACCCAATCCCGAGTTTCACCTCAAACTCGGGTAATTGAACCGAGCGAGGGGCGGAGCTTCCTCTTTTTCTCTTTTCGCGCAGCCGACAGCGATCGAGGTCGGCGATGGCCTACTCGCCCCTCTCTTTTCTAGTGTTGGACACTTAGTCGCGGCAGGCCTTTGTGAGTCCTATCTAAGCACAGGGCTCCCCGGAGCTCAAAATGAAAAATGAAAAAGACGGGCATAACTATTGAATCGAGCCCTTTCGATATGTGAAAATTCGGTGCAAATCGGACCAAGACTGAGAGAGCTAGGCTCGGCGCCGGACTCACAAACAACAAACACACAGAAAAGGTGTTTTAGAATAATAAGATTTGCAACACTTTGGTATAAAAATATCTCGGGAAATCGAAAAAAAATTTTTTTTTTGGAAAATTCAAAATTTTGGATTTTACAAAATTCACAAATTTCAAATCCTAATTTTTGCAGGAATGTACGGAAAACGATCCCTATCCCAAGCGACACAAGCCTATGCCAACAACGAGAATCAGATCAAGCGAGGAGCGATGCCGTTCTCCGGTGGAATGTATGGACGATGATTCTGGAATAACCTAAATTTGTTTTGTTTCTCTCTGTGTCTCTCTCTCACACCACACTCTCTCACATTCCCTTTTCTCTAAATCTCTCAATATCGTACACACTCTCTCTGACCCATAATTGATCTCTCTCTCTTCTTCATCAATCGAACAATCCTGGGGATATAACATGATGACAATGGCTTTTTTATTGTTTATTCCAAGAAAATAAAAAGTGCGTTAGGTTTGTTCTTTTGTGTTGTTTTCTGTTGTTTTGGCGGGTAGATCAAATCTCGTCCAACCTGTGGGAAGCCACGCCCCTTCTCGTCGGGTGGGTCAGGCAATCGATAATAGTGAATCACTCTCTTGTTTATCTGGGGAGGACGTTCATTTGTTTTTTGCCTGTTGGCGGTAGGTCAAATCTTTGTCCCGCCTCTTCTGGGAAGGTGTATATCAAAACAGATGGAGAAAATCGATACTGGCGAGATCGTGTCTTTTTTTTTACATTTTTTTTTTCAAATATTCTAATTGTTTATTTCAAACTCATTCGTCATAATAGCACTTTTTAGATCGTTGATTTTAGGGCTCAAAACTCCCAACAACCTAGGACAAGCCTGGCACCTCCCTGGGACCGATATAGAGGCACACTTACCCTAGATGCGAGAAAATCGATAATGGTAAGTCAATCTTTTTTTGTTTTCGCTTCTCTTTGCTATCCCTTGAGTTATGGATCTGTTCAAACGGCTCCAAGGTCCAAGTTCAGTAGTTTTCCAGCCAACTTTGAGCATCTAACTCTTGATACTTCCAACTTTTTTGTCGCCAACTCTTTAGATCTTATGACAAAATGTCTAGAATTCAAAATAGATCATTTTAGTCTTTTAGAAGCGGGATACGCAATGTTATTCCGGATTAGAATTGGCCACATAAAAGCTTTGTTGTATTGAAACTTCCCGGATTAGAACCGGGTCTCATTTAATTTTTGTATAGAATATGACAATGTGGTTTATACTTTTCTTAACAAAGGAATGTTTTCCTCACACAGGTTAGGAATTTCCTATGAACTGGTGGTCTGAAAGTAGATGCTCCTGTGAGTGGATTCGGAAATTTTCAGCTTTTACTGGAGCTTGTGAGTCTGGAAATCTTCATCTGAAATCGCCCCGTCGACAATTTATTTAGTTATTCATTTATTTATTGGTATACGACCTTGTAGGTCGTGAAAAAGAGATAGGGAGAAGAAAAAAAATTAAATAAGAGGGCGGGTCAGATATTCAGATGAAGATTTTCAAGACTCTCAGGCTCCAGTAAGAGCTGGAAATTTCAAAATCTACTCAAAGAAGCATCTACTTTCAGACCATCAGTTAATAGAAAATTCCTCCCCTTGTAAGACCAAGCGCTGAAAAGTACAAACTTCCGTGTTGCACTTTTTTCTCAAAGTTCCCGGAATACCTGTCAATCATTTGAAGTCTGTTCTAAAATTCATGAACTCTTCTTTGCTCCTTTTTTCATTGATATCTTTTCCAATAGTTCCAAATTTTTCAAAGCCGCCCCCCCCCTTCCTATTAAATGTCCTTGAAATTTCAATTTTTTCTAAAACAAAATATTTCCTCATCTTCCTCATTGACACATTTATTCTTCTCAAGGGTCTATGTTCCTATTTCCCCCCCCCCCTCAAGTGGTCATCATCTCCTCACTCCCAAATATTTTGTGTATGGAAAAAAAAAGTTTTCGGCCAAAAAAAAGAAAAAGAAACTATCTGATAGGTGTATTTTTGAAAAAGAAGAAAGACATGGATCCGGTCTTGATGGTTTTTCATTCATGAGGACGAGGACAAGAGGTTAGAAGAGGAGGAGGAGGAAAATGGATAGAAAGTATGAATAGATGAGGAAACGGATCAACGAAACACACACACTTTGTTGTAGGTGGGGAAGTATTTCTTGTTGATTTTTCAATTTTCCAACTTTTTGTATTTTTTCCTCCAGCCTTGGAAGCCCTTAGCCTTTAGGAATGATTTCCAGCCTAGGAATAAAATGAGCCAGATTCTTCCAGTCTTGTCCCACTAAATTATAAGACATCAGGGTGTTCTGGTAGGTAATGTGCTTCATCACACTTTTTATCTACCGTGGGGTCCCTGTCTATATATATAATAGAGATGCTCTTTGCCCTACAATGATTCCTGGTTTTGCACATTTTCTTCTTCCGGCTCTTTAACCTTAATTGTCATCTCTTGATTGTCAAATCTTAGACCCCTCTCAGTTACAGGTGAGCTCCTTTTTGTGTAACCCTATTTTCGTAATTATTGAATTTTGCAAAACCGACAAGAAGGGTGCAAAAATGCAACGAATGTTAAGAAAAATCACACCGAAAGTGGGCTTCCATTTTCTAAAGGGTTCTCCGGGTGGGCTATTATTGAAGGATGACTTCTATTACATTATTTACGGTAATTCTGTTCCAGTGTAACCGAATGTTGAAACATTTTCGTAGCAGAATTCTAACTTTCAATTCCACGTTTTTTCATATCTCAGAATTTCATTAGATTTGCATATCTTACAGCATGCTCTCCAAAAGTCATGTAAACAGAATTAGCATTTTTATTGATAGCGGAAAAGACTATAATAGTTGTTTTATGACTTTTTATGGCCCAACATATAAAATGTGTATAACATGCAAATTTGATACCATAAAACTTCAAAAATGTTTTAATTGAGCTTCGCAATTCACTTCGCAATTCATAACTTTGAAACTGTGACGTTTCGCAACTCTGACATTCTGAAACCCGTTATGGAGGGGTCACAGATAAAATTAGTAACGGTGTGAACAGCGAAAAAAAGCTAGATTTTGGTAACTAACCCGGTTTCGAGCTGGTTTCAGAAGGTCAGAGTTCGGAAACGTCCCAGCTTCGAAGATTCGTGTTGGCCCCATTTCTGCTTTTACAGCGTCTTTCTTACCTTGCTAAAATAGGACCCCTAACTGATTTTCATAAAACGTTCCGATAGAACTTCTGGAGCAACTTCTGATTTGCATTTTCATCATGAGCTTGACTCTCGAGCAGAAGACAATCATTCAGAATTTTAGAACCGCCAAAAAAGCCTTCCTCTCCATAAATCCACAATATCCACTCCCCCTTTTATTCCAAAACTACTATATGTGTCAAGAAGTTCTCACTCTTCCCTTCCTCCAAAGTAATAGTATGATTTCCCTCCGATCCGTCTCCTAATACGGTCTATTTCCCTCTCTCTCTCTTTCTATTTGAAGACCTCCCCTTTCGTTTCTGACCATTTCCTTCTTTTTGCTTTTCGCCCGTTTCACTCTCTCCCTCCCCTTTAAAGTCAATAGAGGGAAACAGAAAGAAGAGAGAGAGAGGACAATCTATAGTCACCCCCCATCACCTTTTATGTGTCAATTTGCTGCCTGTCTTGTGCCATGATTTTTGGTGGCGGAGGGGCTCTCTTATCAGTGAGGAATTTTTTTTCTTCAAGTTTTGGGAGTTCCTCGAATTTTTTTTGCTGGTTTTTATGCCTTTTTTATATAGTCTAGGTCTATTCTACCTAGGGATTGGCACATTTGAGAGCTTCGGATCATTTTAGGTATCCTATGAACACTTTGTCGTTTAAGGGACATTTAAGAGAAATTTCTTACAGCCAAAAAATCACTAAACCTTTTTTTTCTAGGTAAACCCGAGTTTCGGGGAAATTTTTTAGCTATTCGCGGTTTCGGTTTCTCAGCTAGGTCAACCCATTGGGTATGGAGAATGAGATAGTCTACCTGAGAATGGGTACTAATGTACCTAACTAGATGCGCCTGAGGGTGTTTTAGAGATAGATAAAATTGATTTTGTAGATCAAAAATTCATGATCATGTACGGTACGTCCTGGTAGTCCTGAGCCGGGGGAAACCACCAGCGTTCTGCTCTTCGTGAGCTGGGGTAGCTGACTGGGGTAGTCAACCTGAGAATAAATGCTTAGGTGCCCAAGTAGGGGTGTCTTATGATGCTTCAGAGCTAGATTGGGCTGGTTTTGAAAAATGTTCTTCCAATTTTGCGATAATGATATTCCAACTTTGATCACGATGGGTCTAAGCGATTTTAGACAGTTACTTTGGCAAAAAAGCAGACAAAGAACGGCAAATTGTCGACAAATAGTGACATTTTGCTTGAATAATTGGCAGTTTGCCGCTGAGCAACATGCCCTTTTCGCCTGAACTTTCTTGAGTAGGTATGTCTAATGGTATTCTAGAATCATTCGACCTTTTTTGGAGAACTTCGAATCATTTTCCCGACTGTGGTATCCAAACTGCTATCACTTAACTATCTAGGCAACCACTTTTTGTTTTTATTTTTTCATAAATTGTATTTCAAAATGTTCCAAACCTTAGTCCGGCTCTTCAACCATTTTTCTAGGTTTTCCATCGACTCTCAGAACTATTTACAGAAATTCAATCCTGAAATCATTGTTTTCACCTGAACATAGCCTATGAAAATTAGTACGAAAAGCGTCAAATTTCCGAGCATTTTTTCGCTCTTTTCCACTATATAAAATGACATCAATGCCCAAGAGAGTACCTGCCGGAATGGCGGACAAACAATTTTTAGTATTTGGCGATAATGAGTGTAAATGCTCTTTTTGTGATAAGAACTCACTTTGATAGGGGACAACAGAAAAGATGAATCGATATAGTTTTTGGCATTGTAAAGCGGAATGTTTTGCGCTTTTTTTGTTTTTGACGGCTTCTGGAAAAAATTTAGGTAGCCAAATTTGTCATGAAGTTCTAGGAGCTTTACGGTTTTTGAACCATTTTTCTAACTTCATTTTCAGTTGAGTTACGTACCTTCAAAATTTTGAAGAGAGTGAGTGAGACGCAGAGAAGCAGGCGGTCTAGCTTCTCTGCGTCTCTCACTCTCTTAACCTAACTTTGGAGCACCGTATCTCGAGAACCAGAAGAGATAGAAAAATGAGCCAAGAGACAAAAATGATCAGTGTGAAATTTGGAACAATTTGGTATAAAAATATTTCGGAAAATCGGAAAAAATTTTTTTCGGAAAATTCAACTTTCCGGTCTTCAGATAATTTTCACAAACTTCAACACTTTTGATGTGAGAAAATCTGAAATTTTCGAGAAAATATTTATGTATCTTTTCCCAACTTGGTACTACTAAACAGTCATCATAGAACAAACAGTTCTCCCTCCTTCTCTCTCTCCAAAAACTTTTTTAGTCAACGCCTTTTTTAAACAAAACTTTTCTTTTCCCTCCGGACATTCTCACCTTTTTTCGGGAATTCGTTTTCGGAGAATATTTAATCCTACTATGTTCCCTCTCGAAAAATTGTTTTAACAAAAAAACTAAGAGAAAAACGGTTTAGTTGAAGAAGGGGGGTTAAATTTCAATGACCGAAAATGGCACAATGACTCATTTATTTGACTTCTTTACCACTCTTTTGTGTGTAAATGTAGAGGTGTCCTTGGCAGAGAAAGAGTTTTCATTTTTGGTTGCATTCTACTTGCAGGTTAGTCATTTTCTGCTATATTCGAAATTCGAAAAGTTTTATTTTGAGAAAACTCAATTTTGAAAATTCGATATTCAAAAAATCTAACTTCATCAGCGTATTCTCCTGGAAATTCTGCACAAAATTGTTTTTGAATTGTTTTTCTAGCTCCTCTCCCGGTTGAGATACGCGCGTTGAGAAATAGGAGAGGAGAAAAAGAGGCGCAGAGAAACAAGACAGTCTAGCTTCTCTGCCTCCCTTACTCTCTCGCCGCGGCCATCTCTTTAACGCACCGTATCTCGAGAACCAGAGAAGATAGGAAGATGGTTCAAGGGACAAAAATGACCAACGTGAAATTTGAAATATTTTGGTATCAAAATCATTAGAATTCGATGTAGGTTAGTTTTTGGCTGAAAGCTAGATTGGTCTAGAATGGGGCTCTAACTTCATATTGTTAATCCTGAGAAATGTTACGTATACTACCCATTTGAACTGTTTTTCTAGCTCCTCTCCCAGCAGATACGCGTTTTTGATCATTCCTGATCATTCCAAAGGAAGACGCAGAGAAACAGACATTCTAGGTATATCTGCGTCTCTCATGCCGTTCCCTTGACTTCAGTGAGCTACATCTCAAAAACCAGAAAAGATGCGAAAATTCTCCTTCGTCAGCTGAAAACCTCTCTTCTTACCATCCCAAACAAGAAAGGGAGAGACGCAGAGAAATAGACAGTCTACCTTCTCTGCGTCTCTTACTCTCTCGCCGCGGCCATCTCTCTAATTTTAAAGCACCGTATCTCGAGAACCAGAAAAGATAGAAATTTGGTTCAAGAGACAAAAATAATCAGTATAGAATTTGCAACACTTTGGTATATGAATCATCAAAATTCCGGACAGTTTTTTTTTTCAGTTTCAAAAGTAAAAACAGCCTGAAATTGACAAAAACAATCTAGAATTCCTATCAGATCTCATGAAATAATGGTCTAGAATTCTCCAAAACCATCCCATCCCCAAGTACCCCCAGGTAGACTAGACGATCCACTCCAAAACGTGTAAAGAAAAATATTTGCACAGCTTGATGTGCTCCTTCTTCTTCCGCAATACACTTCAAAAGTGATACCAGACTCCCTTGATGAGCAGCAACCGTTCTTCTCTTTCTCTCTCTCTCTCTCTCTCTCTCTCTCTCTCTTTCTTTTCCAAAACCATTGCGCGCGCGCGTGAAGAACCACCCGAACAGCCTCATTAATTCTGATGCCCCGCTCACTCTCTGGCGCCAAGAGAGACTCTGCGTCTCTCCCTTTTCCTGTACTCTCTCACTTCTACTCCTCCATCCATGAGGCGGGTTCGGGTTACCCCGGATGGCGGGGAAAAGCATCGAAAAAAGGGGGCGGGTCTTGGATTTTCTTTGGGTCTCCATGGGGACAGTGATCTCTAGTTGGAGGGAGGGGAGAGGACTGTGTCGTCTCAGTAGCCCGTTAGGTTTTGAATGGGGGGTGAGAGAGAGTTATGTAATGGACGGGGAGGGAGACGATAGAGGTTTTCGGATGGTGGCATTTTTTTTTTGGGTTTTTTTGGATTTTGGCCCAAAAATTATGAGTCTGATATTCATTTTTTGAGCAAATTTCACTTTTCCAGCCCTTTTTTGTTGGCAATTTTTTCCAATCAAAGGATAGGTTTTACCACGTTTCCGGGCATAATTTTGAACTCTTCCATAGGTTTTTTGAGCACAAGTTTTAGTTTCTCCGAAATTCCGCTCAAAAAAGCCATTTTGGGGAAAATTGTACTTGTCCAGAACATTTTTTTTTTGGGTTTTTACCAGTCAAAGGTTAGGTTTTAACAGATTTCCTTGTTTTTTTTTTGAATTTTTTAGTGCATTTTTCTATTTTTTTGGCTCAAAAACCATGAGATTACGGTTCAGTCTTCTGTAAATTTCTCGACTTTTGTGCCAATTTCCGTGGACTTTTTCAGTGATTTTTGAGAATTTTTAGACCAAAACATGCGTTCCTTGTACAAAAACGAGGTTTTATTATTTTTTAAATTAATTTTTAATGTTCGGTTAGGTTTTTTTTTGGAGAATTTCTTTATTTTTTGAACAATTCTCGAGCGTTTTTTCCAATTGATTCCATTTATGAACATTTTTTGCGGTTTTGGACCGTTTTTTATCTGAAAATTCAAAAATTTTCAATTTCCATTAACTCCTTTTTTGGCAGACTTTCGATATCATTATGCTGTAAATGTTAGTTTTGTGAGGGCTCTTTTGGACGATTTTCAACCAATTTTTTGATTTACTTTGACAAAAATAGAACTTTTTATAATGTCAGATCCAATTTCTTTTTGAATTTCGACACTCTTTTTTTCTTCTATTCCAATTTCTTTTTTTTCGTTTATGACTCACAAAAAGTCCCCCCCCCCCCCCCATTTCTTTCTCTCCCTCCGATTTCACAATTCCTAATCTTTGAGCATTCAAAAAAGAAATTGCGATCTTTTTATTTCTTAGTTTTGGATTTTCCATCATTCCGCACTTCCAAATTTTCCAGACAAGACCTCATGTCGTACGGCGGACACGACCCGAAAGGGTATGGTGTCGAGGACCTGGTGCTGCTGTCGACCATCGACTTGAAGAGTGTTGTTCAGAACTTGCAGTTGAGGTGAGCTTTTATTTTTTCAAAAAAAAAAATAGAAAAATGACCTAAAAACCACTGGAAAACCTTAAAAATAGCTGATAAAAAGTAAAAAAAACTAGATTTCCTAGACCAAAACCCAACGAAATATATTTTTTTCAAATCCCAATGCTCTTTACATAGAAATATTGAAATATTTACGCTAACCATTTGTGTCTCTTGAACCATTTTTCCATCTTTTCTGTTTCTCGAGATATAGGCTCCCAAAGACAAGGGAGACAGTGTAAGACGCAGACACACAGACACTCGCGCCCTCCTGCGTCTCTCACTCTCTAACCTGATAGGAGAGAAGGGTAGTTTCATAAATTTCCGGATCCGCAAACTAGAAACGGTCTATTTTCATGGTATCAGTAGAAATCAATCTCCAAAACTCAACATTTTTGGCTCCGAAATTCCTGTCTGGCCACTAATTTTCCGTTATCCACCTAGAAAACTTTAAAAAATCATAGATCCTCACCATCAACATTACCATAAACTTTGTCCCTCCTCCCCTTCCGCTTACCCTCCCTTCCAACACACCCATTATCCGGCTGTATAAAACGGGCTTCGAACCGACCGCCCGTCTCTTTTCTTTTACTGTCTCTCTTTTCATTCATTTTAACAAAAGAAAACGACTAAGTAACAAGAGAATTCAAACCGAACAAAAAACACTGATTTATTCATCATTTGGCGCCAGTGTCCTCTCTCAATCCCTGGGGGAGAACGGATGGGTAACTGTCTTCTGGAGGGAGGGAGGGAGGAAACAGATGGCGTGACGAATGAGAAGGTCAGAAAGGAAACATGGAACGGAAGAGGAGAAATGACAGGGATGGTGATCAAAGATTATGGTAATTAGGGATCTTTTGATATTAGCAAGGCTTGATTTTTACTGCAGGTTTAGGATTTATGAAAAGCTCGAATCTGTGATTTCCACACTGATAAAGTTGGTTTTTTTCTGCCTAGATTTCCTTGATAATGCAATTTTTATAAAATTTTCCTTTTGGAGTATGTTTTAACGTCTCTATTTCCTTGCCATCCCACAGTGAATTTTTTGTAAGTATTTTCAAAAGGTTTCTTTCGCGGGCTCTGTCTTACTGTATGGTCGGTATAACTGCGTGGCGACTCAGCGATACGTAGGCATTTGTCTCATTTTGTTGAAAAATAAAAAATCAGGGCCTAAGCTCTTTTAAAATCAACTTGAATAGAAAATTTTCTTCGCATCATGTTGAATATAAAATTGACAACATTTGATCGAAACTTATTATTGAAAAGCGCTCTGGAAACATGGTGCGCGCTCCTTTGGCTTAAGCGCGGCTTACTGTCAGATTTTAAAGACGCAATATGAAATTTGAAAAAGTCTGTGTGAGATGGAGCGCAGAAACCGAGAAAAAAATTGTACGTACAAAAAAAAATTTACCATGCCATCCTCAAAATTTTTATATTTGCAAAGAGCCCGGGCCAAAATCAGACTTTTTCCGTCTTCAGCACATTTTTCTGGACCAAATTTTTTGAAGACAAAAACCATGTGAAACTTTTGAAAAAAACCAGAAAAAAATCTCAAAATTTCAAGAGACCAACGAGACCGGGCCAGGCCAAAATTTCATTTCTGTCAGCCCGGCCCAGCCCGTACTTTTGCAAGTATGCTAATTTTGAATATTTCGGAACGTAGAAAATATCAGCAAAATATTTGCTCTCCAAAGAATCTACAATAGTCTAGCTCGATCTAGTTTAGATTTGTAAAAAATCAGCCGGATCTTTTTTTCTTTGAAACTCATTTTTTTAAATTCAACTCTTCCACTAGATTTCGATAGCCTAAAAGTTCCGAAATATTTCGAAATATTTTTCTCTTCCTAATCTAAATGTGTCTCCAAATTTCGAAATCCGATATACATTTATTCGTATGTTCCTCTCCCCCCCCCCCCCCCCCCCTCATTTTCTCACCCCAAAATTTCGAAATAATGTCATATAAATCCCGGGCGGTCCCTTCCCCCCGCCATTTGACCACTTGAAAATTGAATTAGAAAAGGGAGACGAACATGTTTCACATCTTTTGGAGCCGACACGAAGAGAGAAGATGAGAGTCGATTTGTCAAAACGGGGGACGGGACTCCCTAGTTAGAAAAGAGAAAAGAATGGGTTAATGATGCGTGAGCAGATGTTCGGCAAGCAGTAAAAGTGACGTAGGGGATCACTAATTTGGGAGATGGCATAGTGGTGGTAGTGATGACTTATGAGTAGTGGTAGTGAGAGAATTAATGAGTATGTGTATTCAGAAGGGAGACTGGGGAAAACCGGAGTTTGTAACTAGGGAACGATCAGACATTCCAGTTAGTGAAGGATACTGCGGGATTGTTTGGAAAAAAAATCAGGGAACGGTACATGGGGATCAAGTTTTTTTTCTGTTAAGAACAGCTAGTATGCACTGAAAAATATCTGTAATCACCGAAAATCCTGTAATGTAGCCACACCCAGTTTCGAGCAGCATATCTCAGTTGTCTTGAGGGTTATCAAAAAGTGTTCAACTAGTAAAATTTTCAAAATGCTTTGCTTAACATTTCATTAGTTGATCACTTTTTGATAGCTTCAAAGGCGACCGAGATATGCTGCTCTAAATTTACAGTGCCGGGTATGCCTAAATTACAGGGTTTTTACATACTTGTCCAAATCAGGCCCGGAGGCCCGGCCCGGTCGGGCTTTGGAAAATTTTCAAGGCCCGGCTCGTCTCGGATTTGGACAAGTATGGGTTTTAGGGTATTCGAATACTGAATTGATTTGGATGTTTTCTGATTTCACATTGAAAACTTTTTGCCGATTTTGATCTGGTTCCTGCAGTTCAGGAATAATTTGAATGGAATTTGAATGGAAGGTTTTCCTCCTAAAACAGTCAAAAACCACAAAAAAGTACTCTTTTCCTAAATATTTGCTGTCCGAATTAGTTGCAAATAAGTGTTTGTTGAACGGTTTAAAGGTGACTGTTCTTCACAGTCGCTATACTAATATTTTCGAATAAGTGTACTTCAAAAATATATAGTCATGCGGAGGGTTTGAGTACCTACTTTAGAAAGTTATCTTACAATTCAAGTGAGAATTTTTTTTCGTAAATAATTAGAAAGAAAATATTGTTTCAAAAGTAAATTCGATCAATAATTGTAAAAGTTAGACCCGGTGCGGATTCAAAAAATTTATCACTTTTTCAGAAACTTTTTCATTTTTTAACTGAAAATTCAATAAAATAGTGTAAAATGCTTCAAGCCCCAGAACCTGGAGCAAAAAAGTTGGCATAGGTTTCCGACTTTCAAAATTCGCGGTAAGTTTACGGGCAGGACGGGCCGAGCGGGCCTCTTGGCCGGACCAGTGAAACTTGGGGAAGGTCTCAAATATGATTTCAACGATTAACACTTTACAACTAGCACATTAGAATTTTCACAAACTTCCAGATTCCAAAAAGGCCGTATCTACACATACATCGGTGAAGTACTTGTGGCAGTGAACCCCTACAGACAACTTGGTATCTATGAGAAGAATACGGTGGATCAGTATAAGGTACAGTACTTATCTACAGTAATCCCAAACATCCTATTGAATTTTTTCAGGGCCGCGAAATCTATGAACGTGCCCCTCACGTGTTCGCCATCGCCGATGCCGCCTACCGTTCCATGAAACGATTTGGGCGGGACTCCTGCATTGTGATTTCCGGAGAATCAGGAGCAGGAAAGACAGAGACCAGTAAAATCATTATGAAATACTTGGCCGCCATCACAAATGTCCGTCAGCAAGGGGAGATTGAGAGGGTTAAGAATGTGTTGTTGAGATCGAATTGTATTCTGGAGGCATTTGGTTGTGCTAAAACGAATAGGAATGATAACTCGTCGAGATTCGGAAAGTATATGCATATCAATTTCGATTATGATGGTGATCCGGTGGGAGGAAATATTTCGAATTACTTGTTGGAGAAGGTGGGTACTTGGAAGATTTGTGTCCGCTAATTTTTAGGCTTGCCGTTCTGAAGATGCCTAATCTGTGCTACATTTCGCACCCTAAGGTCCCGTTCTGAGCAGACTTTATATCGATTTTAGTTAGAAAGCTTATGATCTACTTTTTCAAAAATTGACTTTCAAAATCGCGCTCCATTGATTATCTTTCAGTCCCGAGTTGTCCGTCAACAAGAAGGCGAACGAAACTTCCACGTGTTCTACCAGTTGGTCAATGGGGGAGATGACAACCTACTCAGACAGTTTGGAGTTGCCAAGGATGCCAAGCAGTACTACTTTTTGAATCAGGGAAAGTCGCAGAAGGTAAGTCGGAGTGGGTAGATACTCAAGTGCTATGAGACTCTTGTGATATTTCAGCTGTTGTGCTCTGGATCTAGTGCTATTCCGCCATTTTTTGGCCCTGGTGTTATGACTATTATTCATTTTGATTGCAAGTGAGACAACAGTGCCGAAAATAGCACTTGATCTATAGCACAAGAGCCAAATTCGGAAAATTGGCATATAGCACAAGATCAGCCCATAGCACTTGAGTATTTCCCTGTCGAGTATTAAGTAACAACAGGGGTAGCAAACTCGTTGTGCCTTAGAAAAAAACTGCCTGAAATCTAGTTTGTTCAACAGACCATTTTCCAGGTCGCCTCGATCAACGACTCCAGAGACTTTGCTGAAGTTCAGACGGCACTCCGTTCCATTCACACATTTGCTAAGGAGGATGTCGAGAGTGTGAGTTTTTCCATTGGAAAGTTAAAAAAATTTGTGTCAAAAGTGCTTGACAACAGAACTTGGTTCTCAACGGTTTCAGTAATCCTGAAGCCACTTGACTAGTGCCATGTTGGGTCTAGTGGTCAGAAAACGGGAACACTTGTCCCATGGCAAAGCCGCTGGTCCTATGAGATGAGACCATTGGTACTAAAACACTAGCTTTGAGAAGACTGATTTCACTGGGGGACCACTGGTCCTACCATAGGGCCAGGCTTAGGGACCATTAGAACCGTACAAAACCCAGATCTCTTACTGACAAGGGGATGCTTTTTTCACATGGGCTAGGAATTTTCTATAAACCTGTGGCCTGAAAGTAAATGCTTCTGTGAGTGTATTTCGGAATTTCCAGCCCTCACTGGAATCCGAGAGTCTTGAAATTTTATTCTGAATATCTGACCCCGCCCCCTTATTCACTTTAGGCTATCATATTTTTGAAGTTTCCATTATGTCTTTCTCTACCATTTCAACGTCATTTTTCCAGATGTGGTCCGTGATCGCCGCTCTCATCCATCTTGGTAACATCCGTTTCATTGACGGAGACAACTCCTCCGGATCCGTTCATATCTCCGAAAAAGCCGCCCTCCAAAACGCTGCCCGTTGTCTGAATGTGACTCCAGATGAACTCTCAAAAAGTCTATCCTCCCAAGTGGTTGCTGCTCATGGAGATATTGTCAAGAAGCAACATGATGTCAATGCGGCTTACTATACAAGGGATGCGTTGGCTAAGGTGGGTTTTTTATATTATTTTTGAAGATTTTTTCAGGTAGTAGGGTGAGAGAGGGAGGGAGGGGCAGAGACACTGACAGTCTAGCTTGTCTGCGTCTCCCCTTTTTTTCCTGAATTGTTTAAGATATAATTTTTCATTATCAATGAAAAAGAAGCATCTAGGCGTGTTCCTCGTAAAATTCTGATCACTTTTCTCTTTTGAACCATTTCTCTAGCTGCTATGCGAACAGAGATACCGGCGGTTGAAAATTGGGAGGTGAGAGAAAGAGAGGCGCAGGCACGCAGGCTGTCTGCGCGTCTATGTCTCTTACTCTCTCGCCGCCACCGCTTGTCTTTGAAGACTGATATCTCGAGAACTAGAGGAGATACGAAAATGGTGCAAGAGACAAAAATGATCAGCATAAAATTTCCAACAATTTGGTATTAATTTCATAAAAATTTGAGTAAATTTTATTTTTTTGTCAGTAAGCCATCGGCCTTGGAACAGGCCGGGCCACTAGGCTGATCTGAGCCGGATCGAGAATTTCCCAGTACGCAGTAAACCGAAATCAACCCAATCCAACATTTTTCAGGCCCTCTACGAGCGTCTCTTCTCCTGGGTTGTTTCCAAAATCAACGAGGCAATCAGTGTAAAAGACAACTCTCGCTACAGTAAATCTCACGTCATCGGAGTCCTGGATATCTATGGTTTCGAGATCTTTGGCACTAATAGGTACTTATTTCTCATTACTTTTGTCATAAGTCCCTCTTCTTTTTCAGTTTCGAACAATTATGCATTAACTATTGCAATGAGAAATTGCAACAATTGTTTATCGAGTTGGTGTTGAAGCAGGAACAAGAGGAGTACGAGAGAGAGGGAATTAAATGGGTCAAGATAGATTATTTCAATAATAAGGTATGTGGCGTGACGTTTGATGGGATATGGGGGAGCCGAGGGGTAATTGCGTTTTGATGAATAATAAATTAAAGTTTAGCGGGTTCAAAGTATATGAAGTTTGGTGGCCTAGGTGGCCTAGATGGCCTAGAAATCAAAAGCTAGGCCATTGAGTATATCAGATTGTAGAGTAAAACAAGACTATTCTGAGGGTGGTCTTAGGCATCGGAAGTCCGAGTTTTGAACCAAACTGTGATGATGTCATGTTGGTGGCCTAGAAAACCAAATTTTGAAAATCTCGGCCATTCTGTAAAAATTTGTAAAGCAGGTCAAGGCAGTTGTAATGGTGTTTTCAGATTGAAAAAAAATTTGAACTCAGTTAAGACGGTTTCTACGTTGGTGGCCTAGAAATCCAAGAATGGAATTCTAGGCCATCTACTTCGTTCCTTCTTTCTAGGCCATGATGATCATCAAAATTTAAAGCAAAGTCTAGACAGTTCAGGTGGAACTTGTTCACTTCGTAGATGTTGACTTTGAGCCAAGCTGAAACAGGCTTATGTTGGTGGCCTAGAAAACCAATATTTGAAAAACTCGGCCATTCTGTAATTAAAATTGTAGAATAGGGAAAAACGGTTCTATCGGTGTTTTCAGGCCTAAAAACGAGACATTTGAACTGAGTTAAGACGGTTTTCAAGTTGGTGGCCTAGAAATCCAAAATTGAATTCTAGGCCACCAACTTCAATTTCTCATAACTTTTCTGAGGGTTTCTGACCTCTGAAATATTGCTTTGAGACGGACTATGAGAGTTTTATGTTGGTGGCCTAGAAATCCAAATTTTGAAAATTTGGTCATTTTGTACAACAAATTTTAGGTTAGGTCAAGACGGATCATATGGTGGTTTCAGACCTCAAAAACATGAAATTTGAACTGAGTTATGACAGTTTTTAGGTTGATGGCCTAGAAATCCAAAACAGAATTCTAGGCCATTGACTCAAATCTAGCAAAACATCGCTCAAAATCCTTAGTTTTCGATAAAAAAAAATATTCCTGTGTCGACGGTTCGAGGTCATCAAAAGTGAACAGAAACGAGGAATAACTTTTCGAAGATGGGATTTCTAGGCCACCAGTAGAACAGTGGTCAGAAGGATTATTTTGACTGCCTTCAAGCGCTCTCGTGGACTAGTTCTTCAAGTTTTGGGTTTCTCAATGCCTAGGCTTGCCGGGAATTCAAAAAGGCGAGCGCGGAGCACGAGCTTCCCGCCAAGCTCAGTGTCGTCGGCTGCGCTGCGGTCGCGTTGCGGCTTGTGCAAAACTGCCAACCATGCCTACCACCAACCCTCCCTATTTTCAGATCATCTGTGACCTCGTCGAAGTCCCCCGTACCGGAATCCTCTCCATTCTCGACGAGGCATGCGCTCAAATCGGAAACGTCACCGACAAAGTTTTCCTCGGTGAACTCGACAAAAAACTGAAGGGACATCAACATTACACGAGTCGAAATCTGAAACAAAGTGACAAATCGATGGGATTCGAGGAGTTTCGAATCACTCATTATGCTGGAGACGTCACGTATTCGGTGATGGGATTCATGGATAAGAATAAGGATACGTTGTTCCAAGACTTGAAACGGTTGTTGTATCATAGGTGAGTGGCGGGAAAGTGGAAAAAGGGATTGGGCTACCAGGTGGTGAAGTGGTGATAACCTTGATACAGGAGGGGTCAGGTTCAATCCCCACTGGGGTCAAAATTTTTTTTTCCCCTTTTTCTAGAAGTTACCTGTGGGTCTCAAAGTATTTTTGTGGAAATCAAAATTTTTCAAAAACCAGGCATGATTATACTCATTCGAACCGTCTTGACTTCCTGATCCCAACGATATCAAAACCACCCCTGTACCTTTAAAATTGCCCGGGTTACGGTAGATTTTGTGAAATTTAGGATTTTCGAAAATTTTCGAAAATCCATAACTCGCTTCGTTTTGAGAGTTATGACTTGGTTGATGGCTTAAAATCTCTAGAATTTTCGGGAGTAACTGGGAAAAAATAAAATGGAAAGGCTCAGACCTCCTATTTTCCAGCAAAAACCGCCTTGTCAAATCCCTCTTCCCTGATGGCTCAAAATCAATGGCCGAAGTGAATCGTCGCCCGCCAACCGCCGGTTTCTTGTTCAAAAATTCGATGAGCGAGTTGGTCAAACAGCTTGCCCAGAAGGAACCCCATTACATCAGATGTATCAAGCCAAACGAGGAGAAGAACTCGAGTATTTTCGATCTGGAGAGAGTGGAGCATCAGGTAAGCCATGAATTTCGGTCCAACTTCCATATATCCAGACAGGGATGGGCCAGACCGTCGTGCGGCGGTTAATTGAACGCTCTGTTAAAGCTAACAAGCGTCTCAGTAAGGTTTAAGGCGCAACTCTTTTCACGGATGGGTCTCGAAGCGATAACCGCGTTTCGCGCGCTCGCGGCGCGATTTTTGCTGGTGCAGGGTCTAATCAATGTTGAAACACCCTGTTTTTTCCCTGTCCCTGGAATCGAGACTTGATCTCGCATCTTTATTACTACGTTGAGTTGGACTGACCAGAAGGATACAAAAAAGGTCACTATATACACCACGATAAGTCTTGCTGACCTCCTCTCGTTGCCATAGTTACGCATTATTTGTGTACACATGCATTTCCATTTTCTCTTTTCCATCTTCACCTGTACTAATACTCCTTCCCGCTTCATTTATTTTTATTCTTGCAAGCTCCCGCTCCTTGAGCACCAAGCCTTTTGATCCCAACATTGAACTATGCACTTAGTTTCTTTACTAGAGGTCCCGCTAGCGACAAATGAACAAGATAACACATTCTTGTGACTTTACGCTTTTGTTGCACTTAAGTTTTGGGCGTTTTTCACCATGTTC
>GL379789.1:292864-353063 GCA_000143925.2 Caenorhabditis brenneri | reverse complement strand
AAAACCGCGTTGCGAGTGCGCGCAACGCGGCTATCGCTTCGAGACCCATTCGTGAAAAGAGTTGCGCCTTAAACCTTACTGAGACGCTTGTTGATGCCGCCTCGCGACGGGTTCAACCATTCTCGCTCATCCCTGTATCCAGATGTGTTTTTACAGGTCCGTTACCTGGGTCTCCTCGAGAACGTTCGTGTCCGTCGTGCCGGTTTCGCGCATCGTATGCCATATGATCGATTCGTGAACCGCTACAAATTGATTTGCCAAGCAACGTGGCCGAATCCACGTCGCGGACAACAGCTCCGCGATAGCTGCATGCAGATTCTAGAGTCTGCCGGGATGGCACAGGATTGTGTCCAGGGACGGACGAAGATATTCATCAGGAGCCCGCAGACAGTGTTCAGGCTGGAGGAGTTGAGAACCGAGCATCTGCCACAGGTGGTCACGTTCTTGCAGAAGGTAGGCATGATCCCTGGAGCGACTTCTGTGGTTTTCGAAACTTTTTTTTCTCGATTTTTCCAATTCTGTAACTGACACTTGCTAATTTTAAACATTTTTATTCTGAGAAATCACTTGAAACGTAAAATGTCACTTGCAGATGGTCCGTGGAGTGCAAGCGCGCGAGCGTTACCGCCGCATGGTGGCCGTGCAGAAGATCATTGGTGCCTATCGGAGATACAAATTGAAGTCTTACATTTGGCAGTTGATTAATGCTTTCAGGTATGATCAGGGGAACAAGACGTGGCCTAGGAATTCGGATATTGGATTTCTAGGCCACCAACCAATCTAGGCTCATAACGCACCAAAATACTTGAAATCAAGGGAATGAGAGAGCCTAGAAACCCAACGTTTGGATTTCTAGACCACCGATCAGAGCATGACCTAGAAACCCAAAACTAGGCCACCATACCCAAAATTCCAGAGATGTCCGCCGAATGAAAGATCTCGGAAAATCAATCCGCTGGCCTGCTCCACCCCTGGTCCTTGCCAACTTTGTCACTCGACTCCGCGTAATGCATCAAAGATGGAGAGCAGCCACGATCCTCGCCCGCATCCCACCTCATCTTCGTGCCAGCCTTCCACAAAAGATTGCCGCGTTTGAGGTGTTGAACAATAAGAAGGAGAACTGGGGATACCCGAGAATGTGGAGAGGGGATTATTTGTCGATGGTAAGGGGGGAAAAAAACAAAAAATTTTGGGCGGTATGGGGAGTTGAACCTGTGGGGTGTCGGGTGAAAGGCAAAATGGTTAGCCAGTAGGCTATGGTCACTAAATAGAACATGAGGGGCATAGAGAAACGAGCGGTTTTTACCACCTTGTCGCAGCAAACGCGTGTCCATTTCTTCTAGATTTTGGTTCAGGGGTGTGCGGAACATTTTCGGACCAAAAAATGTTTCTGTTTTTTCGGTATTATTTCGATAAATTTTTCGGCAAAAAACCAAAAAAAAAAAATGGGTGAATACTCAACTGCTATGTATCTCTACTGCTATTTCTCAAATGCTATGTGGGTGATCAACTGCTATTTCGCTACTGCTAGTGTCTCAACTGCTATGGCTATAGCAATTATATGGCTATAGCAATTATATGGCTATAGCAATTGATCCATAGCAGAAGAGCCAAATATAGCAGTTGAGAAATAGAAGTAGAATTACATAGCAGTTCAGTACTTGTCAGAAAAAAAGTAAACAGGAAAAAACGATGTTTTTTGTATATTTTTATGTTTCTACCGATTTTTCAGCCATTGTTCAAGAAAATGTTGTTTTAACCATTCGAAAAAAATCTAAAAACATCTTTATTTTTTTGGTTTTTTCCGCCCTGAAAAAATTGGGGAGAAAAATTTCCCATACTTTTTCGGTTAAAAATTTCCGAAAAAAAAATTTTTCTAGTCTTTTTTCGGATTTTTTTTTCGCACAGCCCTGTTTTTGATCTCTGATTTGTTATTTCTCTAGTTTTTTTTCAGTGTTTCAGTAGTTTTCTCGGGGTTTCTCCGGATTTCTCGGTTTTTTTTCGGTCAAAAATTCCAAAAAAAAATTTTCAAAATTTTTTCGAATTTTTTTTTCCCGCTCACTCCTGATTTGGGTTCAATTTCTCTTGTGTCGGAACAGTTTCCTCAGTTCCCAACCATCATTTTTTGCAGCAAGAAGAACTCGACCTCCCCGCATCCGTGTCCACCTATCACGACGGTATCCAGGCCCTCCGTCAGAGTCATCCATTCGGAAAAGTGCTATTTTCCACATATATTCAGAAGTTCAACAAGTTCAACAAAAGCTCTCTTAGAGTTTTAATTGTGACGGATCGGTTTGTGGCAAAGTTGGAGACGAAGAAGTTCAAGCTGTTGAAGGAGCCGATCCCGTTGCAGGCGGTTAGTTATTTTCATACTTGCTAAATCACGGGCCGGGCCGGGCCGACAAAAATTAAATTTCGGCCCGGCCCGGGCAGGCCCGCTTTGTTGGGCTCACGAAATTTTCGGGTTTTTTTCTGCTTTTTTCCAAAATTTTCACTATAAAATGCTCTTTTTTTGTGATATTTTCATGTTCACATTAATGCATGCTTAGAATTATAAGGAAAGTATGTTTTCAATCAAAAAAAAAGTACTCCAAAAAATAGCAGTGATGACCTCGGCCCGCGGGCCCGGCCTTTAGCAAGTATGGTTATTTTTTCTTTTTTTTTTAGTTATTGAGACCCGGTGGTTCGAGAAAAATAATAAGGGGATAAAGAAGTTTAATCAGAGAAGTTATTGGTTTTTTGGGGAAATTGAAAATTCTTAGGGACTAGACTCATTTCTGTGTTATTGCTCAAAGGTGCATGACTCACTGTAAGTGACGTCAATAGAGCGAAGTTACTGACCAATTTTCACAAATTTTCTCAAATTTTTTCTAAGTCCTTCATAAACAAAACTAGGCTGAATTCCTTTTTCTCAACTTTCAAAAATCCCAAATTCCCCAAAAAAATCTCTTTTCAGATTTCTCGAATTTCCGTGAGCGCCGAATCGAATGGCCTATTCGTGATCCATGTCGGCGATAACGACATCGTCGGATGCGCGAAGAATATGCGGAACGAGGAGAGAGTCGGCGAGATGATTGGCACTTTGTTGGCTCATTATGACAAGTGAGCACACACATTTTTTGGGAAGATTTTAGGAGATATTGGAATTTTTATGGGGTTCAGGGTACATAAGGTCAAAGATTTTTATGTGGGGCGTTATTCATGTTAGGAACACTAAGTAAGGGGTAAAATTTGACCTAGTGACATCAAAAATACTAAATACAGTTCACATCATTTTTCGAAATCAGGGGAATTTGTAAAATTGTTTAAAAACTCAGATATTGCATGGGACCAGGTTTAATGAGACTTTCTAAAAGTTTCTTCTGATCAGATTTGACCTAGATCGGGGATGAAAATTTATTTAGGTTTTTTGTACTTTTATCTATATATGTAATATTCTCTGGCTGTATAACGCCAAAGATCAATGTGCTCTCATAGCGTGATATAGAGAAAATCATAGGAGTTACTAGTAACAGTACCGAGTAGGATTGCTTCTCAGTTGACCAATGATAGTTATTGAATCTCTGCTGCTAAACTAGTCTATAGTTACCCTCTAGCTGCTTATAGCGGATCTTCCGTTTAACTAAAGTTCAGGGTAATGTGCCGAGTTTCTTAGGTTTCCATTGGGTTTTCACACTTCTCATAGTTTTAATTTGAAACAGAACTTATTAATATGCAATATAGTATTTTTTTAGTTATACTCTTTTGGCTAAAGTTTAGCACAATTTGTCTAGTTACTCAGGCGAAAGCCAACGGAAGTATGACACAAACTATAAACGAACTGTGTCTGCCTGTTTTTGGATTGTTAACTTTTTTATTCTTCTTCGAGACATTAGTCAGAAAGTTAGATGAAATTGAAAATTTCTATTTCATGAACTTCATTTTTGTCATAAAATATAAGAATAGTCTAGCTAACTTGGTAAAGCCATAAAGTTTTATTGGACCACTTTAGTTGATGCACTCACATCGACTGTCTGCATTTTTTAGGGTAATTCTCTGAACGTTCCAGGGTTTCATTTGTGAAAAATTGACGTTCCTCATTTCAGAATACCTGAAATTTGAGTTCCCTCACGCGGTATTCTCAACTGTGTAGTCTAGATTATTCGGTCTATCTCCTGATCTAGCTTATCCAAAATCGCTATCCGAAAATCGTACATCAAAATGGTCAAAAAAGAAAAACCTTTCCAAAACCTCCTAAAAAATTCCAGAATCACAATGCGCCGACCGCCTATCATTGTGCAGTCTGCCGTAGTTTGTACCCTTGGGGGTAAAACCCGAACGATTCGAGTTTTCGACGCCGAAAACAACAATATTCCGCCGGTTTTCAAGAAAAATGGAAACGACGTCGACCTGATTTGTCATCAGCTGACGGCGGTTGCTTAAAATTTCTAATTTCAAATTTTGGAATTAAAAAAAAAATTGAAAAAAAACCTTTAATTTTGCCAGTTTTATATTTGACGGTTAGCCAAAACCCAATTCATCCCACCTCGACTTTTTTTGCTTTTTCACCATTTATCGATTTTTTTGTATTGCGAAAATTCAAAATTCTTCGATGGAGCTGGCACGCTCCATTGATAATTTTTGATTTTCTTAAAACTCACCATTTTTCTAGTCTTTTTTCACTAAATATTGCTCATTTTTCAATGAATTTTTCAAAAAAACAACTGAACTTGTCCTCTCGGACTACACAAACAAAAAAATTTAATTATTTCGGCACGTCCACACCGTCCGTCCCGAATTCAATAAAATTATTAGTAGGCTTGCATGTTTTGCATGACGTCAACCCCAGCACTAACAATATTCAAAAATTCTTCTTCCACCCCGGCTAAGGTCATACAATTTCCGGCGAATTCTAATTAGGCTTCATCCTCTCCTCAAGATCCTTGTTTCCCGTCATGCGCCTTTAAACTACTCCCTCCACCCTCCTCCACCACCTCAACAATTCAATTATCCGCCCGCCCCCTTGTCCCTTTGGAGGGAGGCTCCGCCCACTTTTTGCCTTAGTTGCTCCCCTCCCCGTTTTTTGTGTCCCAGCTTTACTTTACTTTTTGATATGTCGTCGTCTGTGTGTTTTGTGATATTGCTCATCGGAATGGTTTTGGCGAGCACTGCCACGTGGCAGAATGTTGAAGGTGAGTAAGGGGTCTGGGGTCATTGTGATTAGAGCGTATTTGCGTTAGACTAGGCGTTAGTTGGAAAATTAGACAGAGGTCCTAGCCTGCTTCCATCCTGTAACAGTCTTACGCCTAAATTTCCTTTATCAACAAAAAAAATATTTTTTTTTTGCAAAAAAGCATTTCCCGCTTTCCTATTTTCTCAAATCCTTCCCCAGAGAAACTAGAAAACAATTAATCTGTGAACATTAGCAAGTGTCTGTGTACACCTTCTTAAGAATTGAAGTTTCGATGATTAAAGTGTTGCAAACTTCTTGAAGGACAGGTGCATTTTTTCTGAGGGTTAATTGGATTTTCTAGATGCCTGAAACTTTTTTTTTTGATTGGAATTTTTTTTTGCAATTGAGACAGAAACACAAATCATGGAGTTTCAGAATTTCCTAACAGGCACACATGCTTATCTGATGGGTAGCTGACGGTAGTAAAAAGACAAAGGACTAAAATGATAGGAAACTGTCAGATCCGCCCCAATTTCCAAAAATCTCAGTTACTAGCCATGGGAGTTTGAATTGACTTGTCGTGGCCTTGTAGAGAGCCTTAAGAATAGTTACTACGCAAAAATTCAGAAAAATTGGCTCATCCGGGTCTGATTTCTAAAGCTCTGTAAATATTACTATTTCCAGTACCGTCCAAGGGATTGATTTTTGAAAAAATTGATGCCAGTGTTTGGATTGAAGAATAGGAGCATTGATTAGAACCCAGGTCACATAATTATGATCAGTTTTGATTTGGAAAAAAATCCCTTCCCTCCGCAAATCCTGTTATAGAACCCCGCCCAGTATGGTATGTTCAGAGCAGCGTGGTCAACTGGAAAAATGTTTCAAACCACGAATCAAAAATTTAACACACTTTGATAATTTTGAAGACAATCTAGATATGATGCTATGAACATACAGTACTGGGCGAGCCAGTATTCACGAAGTAAAATAGCTTTCTAATCAAAACTGGTCACACTTTAGTGATGGCTCCAATTCCAATCAATTTTCCTTTTTCCGATTATTGTTCGTTTTTTTACAGTTCTAGCATCAGTTTTTGTTCAAAACCAATCTCACGGACTAGTAAGCACGGAAAATTGAAATAGCAAGCTTAGAAAAAATAGCTAGGGAGGGGTCAGCTAAGAATTCCCAGATGGAATACCAAAGATAAAGGGGGAGAGGCAGGGAGCAAAGAGTAAAAAGAAGAGATCACAAATACTGAGGTTAGTAGCTTTGTTGGAAAATAATTGAATTTGAAAATCGAAGATCCACCCATTTTCGCAATTCCGGTGCACAGTTTCAAATTACTGTAAATCCTGTAATTTGGGCAATAAGTGTTCAGAGCAGTATCTCGGTTGTCGTTAAAGCTATCAAAAAATTGTCAACTAGTAAAATGTTCAAAATGCTTCGTTGATTATTTCTTTAGTTGACAACTTTTTGATAGCATTAAAGGCGACCGAGATATACTGCTCTGAACACATAGTACTGTGATTAAAGGATTTCCGATCGATTAGTGCATGCGACAAAATTGCAAAAATGGGAGGAGCCTGTATAGACTAAATTAGAACACCACTATTTCCAAACCTATTTTCGTGTCCACACCCGCTATTTCGAGAACACCCTACTGGGAATAATTCATCTCCACCCCGCTGTCCTCCCACCCTGTGTCAAAGACAAAAAACCAAATTTTTTCCTTGACCACAATTTCTCAAACACCCCCTCACGTTGAGGGTGGGAGCTGAAGAACAAAGAGGATTAGGATTAACATTAGAATTGGATCTTCTGACTGACCTTATTAGGTTTTTTTTGCCGTGCATTAAAAGGTTTGATCTGAAAAGCAGATGAGGAAAAAAACAAATAAAAGAGATTAGGAGCTGAGATTTATTGTGTGTTGAAAAGAGGAAAGGTTAGACAATGTATATGTCATATGAGGAAGATCTGACGCAGCACGAATTATTACGGGGGGAATGGGATTAGGATCGAAGATTAGAAGGTGCTTTTTTGAAGGGTGAGGATGTAATTGGAGGGATTGTAGGTTACCGTAAGTTTTCAAAAAAAAAAAAAAAAAACAATTCAGAAAAAAAAAACTGTATTTTCAAAAACAAAAACCTAAAAAACCTGGTGGCTCAAAAAAACTGTACAACACATAATCGAATGATAGCGGCCAAGTTCACTAGACTTACAATTAACCCTTTTAGGCATGCGGCACTTAAATCTCAGTGTTAAGACGGCTCCCACGGTAAATTTTTTGTACGTCCGATTTTTTTCTCGGTTTCTACGCTCCATCTCACACGGACTTTTACAAATTTCATATTGCGTCTTCAAATTCTGACAGTAAGCCGCGCTCAAGCCGAAGGAGCGCGTACCATGTTTCCAGAGCATTTTTCAGTAACACATTTCGAGCGAATTCTGTTAATATTGTATTCAACATGATACGAAGAAAAATTTCTATTCAATTTAATTAAAAAAAAAGCTTAGGCCCTGGTTTTTTTAATTTTTCAACACATTGAAGCAAACCTACGTATAGCTGAGTCGTCACGCAGTTAGCATGCGACCCTACAGTAAGACAGATCCCGCAAATGAAACCTTTTGAAAACACGTACAAAAAAATTCACCGTGTTAGGAAGCTCCGCAATCCAAAATTTTTCATTCCGAAACCCGTCGAAAATTGATCTTGAAAATTTCTGATTTTTTGAGTCGATCAAATGAATTTTCTGAAAAATTTGAACAAAATATAATTTCAAAATTCTTTGGAAAAAAAATTGTTCGGAAAATTTTTACACCCAATTTTTTTTTTTCAAAAAAAAATTTCGAAAAAAAATTTGAAGTTTTATTTCGTTGCAATTTTCCAGAAAATCCACTAAAATCGGCTCAAAAAATCTGAAAATTCCAAGCCAAATTTGGGGCGGTTTCGAGATGTCTTGCTTTCAAAACGTCTTGCTTAAAATTTCGCGGTTCGTTGGAGCACACTTACTACAGAAAAAGTTTTCATACATCTCTAAATTTCACAAAATTCACAAGAAACTGTTTTTTTTTCGAAAAATCTAGATTATCCTAACCTAGCAAAATTTGTACTGATCCAGTCTGGGATCAGTACAAATTTTACTTTGTGTTTGTATGTACGCTCTATTGAACAACTTCCCAGAACAAATCACCCACCCCTATTGTTGTCCCTTGTCACCTTTCCCAGAACCCCCTTAGATTCCCATGACCCCCCCCCCCTCCCATTTGTTTTCCTCATCACATAATAATAATTCTAATTTCAGACACTGGTTGCGCCGGCGTCGAGGGATGTGACGACGCCGCTTCAGCCCCAGCCTCCAACTCAGGCACCGCTTCTGGAGAAGAGGAGACAAACAACAAGTTCGCCCTGCTGTTCCGTCAAATGTTAGCCAAACAAAGAGGTAATCTTGTCTGAGAGCTTAGGTGATGACGAATGGGGTTTTATTGGGGGGTCTTGAGAGGTCTGGAACTGAGATAAGGGGTCAAAAAAATTTCGAAAAAATGCATGCGCCTTTAAATCTAAACTGTCGTCAAGTCCGGTGTAAGGTACGCAAACACTAAACTCATTCTCGATTGAGTTTCCAGAAACCAACATGGACTGCGCATTGAGCGAAGACTGTCCAGACGCCTTCGAGTGCATCTCTGGCAAATGCAGATCAATGGGGCCGCGTCGGACCAAAATGATCAATTTGTACAGCCGCTGGTGATCCTTTTGAAGCCAATCAATTTTCTTTATGCACCCTGTATTTTTTCGACCAACCATTTTCCGATGTTCATACCTTCTTTTGAAAAACAATAAATTTTGTAAAGCGCGCTCCATTGAGAAAATCAAAAATTGAAAATTTGAAAAAAAAAAATGAAAAATTCACAAATCTACTTTATTGGAAAACACACGCACACAAGTTAATTGAGCATAGGAGAGTCCGGAGGCCAAGTCTAGGCCTGAATGGTCGAACCACCGCATGGAGTCGCCTCCAGACAAACGTTCACATCCTTATTCTTCTTTCGCGATTGGCTACGGCAACTTGCCTGACTCTTGCCGGAGCGAGAAGAGCGGGAAGAGCGGCGAGATCTCATCGATGGCTTATTGTCAGCCTCCTTTTCGGGTCCTCCACAAATATAGTTCGACAGCCAGCATCCCTTGCTCTTCTGGCCACGTTTGTACTCCTCGACAAATCCGAGCATTGAGCCAATTGGTGCAGCAGTGGCAACGTCTGAAAATATTTCTTCTCGAAATTCTAAACATTTTATCCTTTTGATCCATTTTTCTAGCTCCTCTGTGAGCCGAGATAAGCGCACTGTAAAGTTAGACTTGAAAGGAGAGACGCAGACACACAGACCATCTGCTTCTCTGCGTCTCTTCTCCCGACTTCATTCATGCCTGCCACCTCCTGCCATCGGCAGGCCGCAACAACCCAAAAAACAAAACACTCCTCTACGCCCTCCAACCCACCGCTGCCGGCCGGGGGTATAGCTCAGTGGTAGAGCGCTCCCTTAGCATGGGAGAGGGCTGGGGTTCAATTCCCCATACCTCCAGAATCTTTTTTTCTTTTTTTGCTTTGCTTTTTTTTATTTCAAATTTTTTTCAGACCTATCTGACTCACCTCTCTCAATATTCAGAGCAGTCATGGTGTCCATCTCCTCCACATCGACCGGATGATCGGTGGCCTCAATGCACGTGGCACCGCCCGGCAAATTGATGACAGTCTGTGGAGCCGAGAACTGCTCGGTGAACTTGACGGCCAAAGTGAACGCCTCCTGGCACGGGGTGCCAATGGTGGTCTTCTGATCGATGAACTGCTTCAAGTTCTTGGCGTACACCGGCACCACGTATCCCTTAATCGTCAACTTGCTCTTATCCCATTGAGAGATTTTCGACGAGTTGACACGAAACTGGATGACACGATGGGAGAGTGGCGGGAAGCGGAAGACGTTAGTCGGGAATGTCACAGCCTCGTTGGAGGCGATCAACTTGAGCAGGAAATCTTTGCCGGTGGTGTTACGGAAGACCAGCGTACGTTGAACGAGATCACGTCCGGCAGAAATGTGCACTTCGGTTGGATTCGACTTCTTCTGTCTGCAATTGTGTTGATTGGTAAGTGAACACTCAAGAATTGTAGAGCTCAAAATTCTGAGCATATTTCCCTCTTCAACCATTTTTCTATCTTCAATTTGAGCCAAGTTATACGCCCTAAAAGAAACTAGAGAGGATTTTTTCTCTGCGCCTCTGTCACTTCCATTGTCTCTCCTACCTCGCTGCCGACCAATGCGCCTCCATCTCAAAAACGCAAGACACACCGCATTCCTCTACGTCCTCCAACCTTTCTCTGCCGGCCGGGGGTATAGCTCAGTGGTAGAGCGCTCCCTTAGCATGGGAGAGGGCTGGGGTTCAATTCCCCATACCTCCAGAAACTTTTTTTTCTATTTTTTACTTTCTGCGTTCTATTGTCCTGTGCGCCTTTAAACAACTTACGAAGGCATCGTAGTTAGTTGGAGAGGCGGGAGAACTGGCGATTCGAGTTGTCCAAGATCAAGAGAATAACTGAATTTTGTTCCGAAGATCTCATCGATCGATAACATTTCGTTAGCCCAGTGACCCTAACCCGGGGTCTTTGGGATAGTTTGTTTCACGCGGGAATTTCAAGTCTAATAAACGCCAAAAAATATTTATTCACAGAAATTTCGAATTTCGCGGTCCGATTAACTTCGAGAAAAAAAAATACTATTTTTAATTTTTAAAAATACCGATCATAGGGAAATAAATGGGTGATTTTAGGAGAATTGATTTTACAAGAAGCGAAAATGAAACAATTATTTCCGAAGAAAAAATTGATATGGAGATGATGACGTAGAGAGATGTGGTGAATGGATGGGTGGATGGTGGTGTCCGAATATCTGAAAGTTGATTGTTTCGTAAATCGACGCGAGAGCCCGTAAATCTACACAGAGATGTCGATTCACGGAGGACGCATGGAGCTAGTTTTTTGGCCTAAATTAGGTAATTAGGTAGTTTTCGGCTGTGCTGACAACAAAATTCGGTTGATATACCGCCAAAATTAGCATTTATTTTTGGGTTCCTACTACTATTTGGAGCCTCTTTCCGACTGTAATTCAGTGTCAATCCTTACCATTCCTCCATAATCTTGAGAATCTGATCGACCAACTCCCTGCGCTCCTGGCGATTCTTCTCCTTAATTTGCGCGGCACGCTCCTCCAACTGCTCCACTTCCATTCGCAACTCGGCTCGCTGATCGGCAATCGCGCGTCCCACCTCATAGTTGTGTTTGAGTGCTGCCATTTGAGCATCGAACATCTTCTTTCGCCAGTACATGTACTCTTGACGAATCTGATGGACTTCGGTCTTCGTGTATCGCGTCGTCTCGATTCTTAGCTTTTCAATCTCTTTTTTGATTTCCGGAAGATTCTGCGCATCACGAATTTGCTCTGCCATCTTCGAATTTTCAGATGTCAACTCTTCAATGCAGCGCGTTTGCTTCTGACTCTGCTCCATGGCGAATTTTAAACGAAACTCCAGGAATTGAATCTCGGCCTCTTCTCTGGCGAGCAACATCAAATCTCGAACATCTCGTTTCGTCAGATTCGAATTCTGAATCGTTACCTCCTGGATCTTCTCCAATCCCAGCTTTTCAACCATCAACGCCTTCTGGAAATCCGTGGCTTCTGGATGGGCGGTACCATCGTCGGCAGTCAAGTAGAGCACATTTACAACAGCCGGATCGTAAATTGGCATCGGTTGGAATGGAGATTCTGGAGGAATCACCATCGATTGATCCTTGGAAATTGGCGATGGGACACGAGGCGTATTCAAATCGATCGATTTGTTGATCGTGGTGTTTCGAGGTGAGCGAATTGATGCATTCTGAAAAATATGGGGAAATTTAGGGCCAAAGTAGGTGATTTTTGGGGTAGATGATGTTAAATTCAGGCTGAAATAAGCAAAAATGACCGCTGTTTCGAATTTTTCCTTCCTAAAAATCCCATACCATCGCAAAGATGTCCCTTGTCCCATTTCCTGGCGACGCTGCTGCTCCTGTGGTCATCGACAAATTCGATCCACTCTCATTCATCATCTGCTCCTGTGACGCATTCAACAAGCTCTTATTCTGTCGATATTCGGCCAACGCTGTCAACCGTCCGTCCTCTTTTTCATAGTGGTTCGGCATATGAATCGAGATGTGCATCGAATTCTCGAGTGCCAAACGGCGCGGAGATTCCCGGACCAACGTGTCCCGAAGCAAGGATCGACGACGCCGAGACGTGTTCCGGATCGAGTAGGATTCGTTGAACGACATTTGGCTCTGATTCTGTGCAACGGATTCCTCCATCGCCATCTGAATCGTCACTTCCTCTCCCAATTCAGTGGACTTCACCTGAAGTTCTTCCGTCTGTCCATCCGAGTGTCCGGATGTCCTATTCTTCAGCGTCTCTTCCTCCTGAATTGTATGCGTCACATCTGCTGTGTCTGTCAAAATCTGCATCGTCTTCACCATAGACTCATTCTTACGCTCTTCCTCCTCCACTAGATTGGCACTCGTTTCATTCTGAATCGTGGAGGCGTCTTGCACAGATTTCGGACGGTGCATAGATCGCTGAGGGGTTTTCTGATGTGAGATATCCATGGAAACATCCATTGAATCCTGCTCCATGGCTTCCTCTTTTCTGACATCCACCAACTCCTCCTCCTGCTCATCCCTTGGAAGAACCTCCATCATGGAGTTCTGAAGTACAGCGGCACGCTCCTCCTCCACCAGCGACTGTTCGAGCATGATAGAGTTCTCGTTGAGGGATTTATGGAAAGTTGACTCAGAATCCTGGATCTGTGAGCTTTCTGGAGATCCTGGAGACTCTGAAGATTCTGTAGTTTCTGTAGCAAGTTGTTCTTCTGAAGCTGGAGATTTCGGAGATTCCACGTGGATCGTGCTTTCCTCGACGTCCATACTTTCCTCGAAGACCATCGTTTTCTGAGTGCTCGTTGGCTGGAAAATTAGGAATTTTGATGGTTCAAAATCCTATTCTCTTACCATTTTCATCTCAACTCCAGCCTGTCGTGCAGGGCTCTGGAACATTTTCAGCGTCGCATCGGCACTTTGATCCTCGTCCTTTGGTGAAGAAATTGCTGTTGGAACGGCCTGTAAAATGGGATTTTATGGAGGAAAAAGAGACGATTCGGGTCAAATATCTGTCGAAATTTAGGCTTTATAGCCCAAAACCTAGGAATTTTCAAGCCAAAAAAAGGACTTTTCAAATTTAAGCAGCCTATTTTTATCTTCAAAACCGTTTTCCTTACCATTTTCTCTCTGGCAGGGCTAGCACCACTCTCAAATAGCGCCATCGTTTGACTCTGGACATCCGGATTCGTGACTGTGACAGACGAGATGTCCATGTGGCAATTCTCGTTAATCTTCTCCACAGTAGTCTCCTTAATGATCGTCGTGTTTTGTGTGATATCCATATTGTCATCATCGTCCTCAAACATTGCCAACGTGGCATTCTTTGTGACGTGGCTGGGAGTGGGCGGCGCTTGAGAAATATCCATGGCCTCGGAGCCAATTTCCTCGGGTTCCTGTGCCTGGTAGATATCCATTTCCACTTGCTTCTGGAACACTTGCTTCTTGGCGGCGGGACTACGGAACATTGAAATCGTGTCGTTGTGTGCCTGGAGGATTGAGTTTTGAGCTGGATGATTGCTGATATCCATGTCGGTGTTCTCCAAGTTGCTGACGTTGAATAGATTCATCTGCAAAATGGGCTGGTGAAAATTGTGGGGGAGATGGGGAAAAATGGGAAATCCGAGGGAATTCGAGTGTTCTAACGCTCGAAACGAGCTTTTTTGCAGTTTTTGTGGACTAATTCAATGTTTTATAGGCAAAATAGTGCTAAAAATGTTTAGGAAACATAGATTTGGGTTCAAAAATTCGAAAAACAGCGAAAAATCAGCCAAGTATCTTGAATTGTCACTTGAGGAAAAAATGAGGAAAAATGTAGGAAAAAGCGTTTCAGAGAGGTTAAAACGTGCATTTTTCGCAGTTTTTGTTGCAGAATTCAGTGTATTTCCGGTAAATCAAGCTGAAGCTGAAGGCACAAAGAAGCAACAAAAAAAAAAAACGCCTAAAATCTGTCGAAAATCGAGGTTTTTGCCTCTAATCACTTCAAAACTTCATTCGGATTTCCCGTGATCCATAAAATCTGTACCGTTTCATTCGCCTTTTTCATCTGACTCTCCTCCTCCTCCTCCTCCAAATCCATCGGCAACGTTCGATTCAACGTCTTATTCTGATGACGTGGCATTCTTGGGACAGCAAACGTGGCACTTTGACTCATATCCATATCAACCTCATCGGAATTTGTCTGATTGAAAAGTGCCATCGTATCGTTCGCCGGGCGATCCATCGACATATCCACCTCTTCCAAATTCGTTTGATTGAACAATGTCATAGTGTCGTCTGAAGCTCCTCCCGCCGAAGAACCGCAAATCTTGGTTATCTTGGATTTTGTGGTTTTCGTAGTCTCCACAACTTCCTCGTAGTACACTGTCTTGTCACGGGTGACGTTGAGGAGATGGGCGGTTTGATCGTGATGGTTCTCCTCCTCTCCACCGGCTACCGTCGTTTCAAGGGACATGTCGGCGCCGCCGTTGTTGAACACTTGAAATGTGCTGTTGTGTTCCAGCATATTCGTGACGTCCATATGTCCACCACAGGGTCTGGAAATAAAATGTTGAAAGGGGTGCAAATAGGAGTTTCGAGGGGGGGAATTCGGTGGTCTTGATGACTTTGGGGCGCGAAAATAAGTGGAAAAACATATTTTGAAGCTGGAACCCATTGAAAATTATGCTTTCAGCCCAAAATTTTGCGCCAAAAATCGGATTGACAGAGAAAAACTCGAAGAAATTATCAGAAAATTCCATTTGAAACGTGACCTTTTTGAAATGCCACGTGGCAACTCAACAGGACTTTTTTTTCGAATTCCACGTGGGTTTTCGCTTCAGAAAGTCGTCTCAATATCACAAAAAAAGGCCGCATTCAACAGCAAAAAGACACAAATTCATTTGAAAAAAACACTTTTTAAAATTCGGCCAAAAACAAGATTTTGGAGACAAAAACAATTTTTCCACGTGGAGTTTGCTTGATTTCAAACCAAAACCATCAAATTTCGCTGAAAATCGATGAATTATCGCGAAACTTACGTCAAAATTCCATCGGAACCCAATGTGTCGGTGATCTTCTCCTTGATTGGCGTGCCCTCGATCATTTGCCCGTGATGGCGATCGTATTCTCTGAAAAACAGTTTTCGGTGGGAAATATTGGGCTTTAGAAGCGTTTTCGCGGTTTTTCATTGCGAAAAATGAGTTTTATAGGTATTTTTGGCTTGGGATAGTTTATTTCTCATCAAAACCGAATTTCTTTTCGAATTTTAACATTTTTCTTCGAAAATCGATAATTATTCATAGTCCTCCACTCCTTACTGAATTTGCTTCACATTGTGAAAGCTGACACGTCGATTTTGAGCCGGTCCGGCTGGAACATTGTTGTCCACCGTCTCGCTAAGCACATCCACCGTTACTCGCGTTTTGAGAATCGAGTTTCGCCTGCCATTCCTGTTTTCCATGGCGATTTTGGCTAAAAATTGATTTTTGTTGATTAGAAAGTGAGAAAAATTGTAGAGAACTAAGAAAATGCGGAGAAAAATCTCAAAAAAATCATCAAAGCAATGAAAAACGGTTTTAATAATTTTAAATCTTCTGCTTCCCGCCCTATTTCAATGTGTGCGATAGGGCGCGCTTCCATTTATTCAGAAAAAAAATTGTGGATTTTGAAGCAGTTTTCGGGGGAAAACTCGCCAAAATAAGGCGCATTTCTACAATTATAAGAAGAAAAAAAATAAAACAAAATGGAAAATCCATAAAATATATGCAAAAAGTGATATGCAAAAAACCAAAGCTTCAATAAAACAAATTTTTTTATTCAAATAAACTACAGTGAGCCCAGTGGGCCTCACCAAAAAAATGCTGCTCTTTCTTCGACTCTATTCAATTCTCATTATTGGAGAGGTTTTAACCTAACGTTCTCCTCTCTCCATGTGCTCTCTCTTCTCGAGACGTTTCGCCCAGTGACAGTCCAAATCGTACGGTTTGTCATCCACCAAGTAGAACTCTCCATTCGGGAGTGGACGATTACACGTGGAGCACGTGAAGCAACGTGGATGCCAGTGACGATCCAGAGCCAGAAGACACGTGTCAACAAGGGTTTCTTGACATCCGGCACATTTCGGGTTGTACTTCTGAGCGAAGCATTGCACACAGTAGGCGTGGTTGTCAGCGGCCTGGAATTTTTCGGTTTAGGCCTTGTAAAAGCAAGTACTGGCCGAAGATCCGACAATTTGACGGCCCCCGATATTTCACCACGAAAACTACCGTATAAATTTAATTGTTACCGTAAGATTTATCAAATTTCATCAATTTCATCAATTTCCATCGACTCTCAGCGATTTTTCTAGCTCTTCCTCAGTCAGAAAAAAAAAGTTCCTTGAAAATCGACGATATTTCGCCAATAAAAATACCGTATGAATTTAGTTGCTACCGTAAGAAATTTCGAAAACGTTTTTTTATTTACGATCGATTTTCAACAAATATTTTTTTTTGTGAGGAAGAACTAGAGAAATCGCTGAAAATCGTTGGAAATTACAAAATTCGAAATTCTTACGGTAACAATTAAATTTTTACGGTAGTTTTCGTGGTGAGATATCGGGGCCGTCAAGTTGCCGGATCTTCGGCCAGCACTTGGTTTTTTTTTCTGATTGCCATGAAAGTCTGATATTGATTTTCTTTTACATTTGTTTTCTGGAAAGTGCGCTCTGCCGCAATTATGCTCTGCAAACGCGCTCCATAGTCAAATATCTGAATTGTCGTCAAATCTGACGCTGAGTGAGGTGGTTAGCTTAAGCATGAAAAAAATTAGGTCTAAGCCTGAGTCACCCCAGCCCAAACTCTACATTTTCAGACTGTTCGTGGACAAATCTTCCTCCCTGACACACCTGGAAAGTCTGCTTAATTGGACGTTTGCACGAGGAGCACGTGAAATGATCCGGATGCCAGAGACGGTTCATGGCGACGAGCGCCTCACTTCCGATCGACTGATGACAGTGTCCGCAGAGACGACGATCGATGCTTCTGTCCATTTTTTTTTCTCGTTGATAGACGAGAAGAAGTAAGGTATGGATTCTCCAATTTTCCACGTGAAGTACACAGAACATTTTTTTGGGAAAGTAGGGAGGGTGTCACGTTGAAACCATTGATTTACATTTGTTTTGGTTCTGGAGAGTGCGCTCTACCGCAATCATGCTTTTCAAGCGCGCTCCATCGCCAATTATCTGAATTTTCGTCGATTTCGAGTTCCCTCCTTTTTTCGCCGGATTTTTTGCACAAAACGAAATTTTTTTGACTAATCCAATCCACGTTTCCTGTTTTTCACCTTTTTGCGCGGCGCATAACATCCCGAATCACACGTTTTTCTCTGAATAGAATCGCTCATGTTTCCTGCCTTTTCAGCGGCTGAAAAAGCTGAAAATGTCATCTTTTTTTGCGGAAAAAATAATCCAATCTTCATATTAATACGGGATTAAGAGAGGAGAGGCCAAAAAAAAACGATGATTTTTCGAGGAATGGCATTTCCGGTGTAGATTTATATTTAGATTTGATGTTGATGACATGGATAAGCAGGAAATGATTTTAGAAATTGGCTCCTCCCATTTCCGCAATTTTGCCGCACACTTTTCTGAAATTTCTTTCGAAAACAGTACTATCAGCAATAGCGCTCTATTGTGAAATCGCTACGGTCATACAGGCTCCTCCCATTTTCGCAACCCTACCGCACAATTTCAGCTTCCCAAATACTCCAAAAATCCTCCAAAACCCTTCTCGTGCAAAATCAAATTCAATTCTCCCAAAAAGTAGAAGTTCATCAATGAATTCTGACGCCCCACCACCACTCTGCTCCACCCGAAATTCTATATTCTGATGATGACGTCGTCGTTGCTTCATGTCCCTCCAAGCGCATAAAATAGTTTTTGGAGGGGTGATTTTCGTGTGAGGAGGCTGGTCTATATATCCAATTTCTCACACTGCAAATCTCATAATAATTGTACATAAATCATTAGTGAGGATTTTGATATTTTGTGGTTTTGTGTCCTGGGTCTCACCACGAAAATGGGGGTATTACCGTACAGCCATTAACGAAGGCTCACCGAGTACTGTATGTTCATAGCAGCATATCTCGGTTGCCTTCAAAGCTATCAAAAAGTAGTTAACTGAAGAAATGTTCAACAAAGCAATTTGAACATTTCCTTAGCTGAAATTTTTTTAATAGCTCTAAAGACAACCGTGATATTTTGCTCTAAACATGCAGTACTAGGTAAGCCTCTATTACAGGATTTTCTGTTGTTTCATATGTTTAGAGCAGCATATCTCGGTTGTCTTTACAGCTATCAAAAAGTAGTTAACGAAAGAAATATTCAGCAAGAAATTTTAAACATTTTTCCAGTTGAAAACGTTTTCATAGCTCTAAAGACAACCGAGATATACTGCTCCAAACATACAGTACTTATTTTTCTTAATAGGGCAGCTTCAATCACAGTGCAACCTACCCCAAAAAAATTGCCTGTGCCTATAAGGTTACCCCTCCCCCAAAATTCTACGTCACGCTCCCAGAGCTCCCTAAGTTATTACTATTTTATTGTGCTCTTCTTGTGCTCATTTTTATGAGCAAGAGCCCACGTACACATCCACACACAAGCTGTTTTTAATTTTCGTTAGTGTTTTCTAGCTAAGAAAAAAATGTCTTCGAAAAAACCCCGTTTTTTGATAGGATAACCAATTTTTGAAATTTTGAAATATTCAGCTTCGTCAAAATGTCTGTCTGTCTGTCTGCTTGTCCCTTTCTCTCTCCCTCCCTCTTCTCAATTTCATTAGTACAAATCATCCTCCTTTACATTTTTAATGTGGGACCCCCCCCCCCTCTTCCGGAGGGGTCCCATAAAACACAATGATCTTTTTTATGCTCCTGCCGCTTCGTTATACTATAGAACACGCCCCTTTTTTCGTGACGACACAATGATCAGGGAGCATTGTCTGTGTTGCAATTTTTTTCAGCTCGAAGCTTCAATTCTAGAAATTTCTCAAAAAATTTTAGAGTTCAAATTTTTTTCTATTTAGGATGACTCACATCTTTTTCTATTAGTTCTCATTTTGGCTTAACCTAATCAGACCAAAAAGTTTCAAAAACGGGAAAAATTCTGAGAATGAGTTTGTGGAGAAGGAGGAGTGTAATTAGCTTTTTAACTGAAAAAAAGTATGTAAAAACTAATAAGTACTAGTGGAGTACATACTTTTTGCTCTTTGACTTCTCGAGCCACTCTGACTTCAAATTTCTGCTGCGCCTAGGTAAAGCGGTTTTTCTCCGGAACTACAATTTTTTTGTTCTGTTTTTCAGTGTTTTGTTTATCCTGATCACCACACATTCCGGCACATTAGGTCTTCTCTAGTCGCCAACTCCATTTTTGATTTCTGACTAATTCACCTAGATAGCTGTTTACTGGATAATAAGAAGGTCTACGTAAATTACCCAGGAGAGTTTTTCATCTTTCTCCTTACTTATAATCAGCTTGTCTAGACGGTCATACAGACAGGAGAATTTTCCCTTTGGAAGATGCTCATGTTCTAGTGTAACATAGAACCATAGAACTGGCAGTCATGATAATAGTAACTTTGGGAAATGGTCTAGACCAGGATAGTGATAGGGTTGATAGTATAGGAGAATGATCAATCTTACATTGAAAGTTAGAAATACAGGTTAGTCTAGTTATCCAAGTTATGATAGGCCATGCGACCATATAATGGTATAAAAGAATCATCAGATAGATGTTCAGTTAATCTAGTTACATTTCCGAATATTTTTGAAAGTAATTCTGTAGGTTAGTTCGGTAGTGCAGCCCATGTAACTGCATAAGTTAAAGTTAGAAGTGCAGGTCAATATAAAAAATTTTGATTTACAAGGTTCTCAAATTAGATGAGCAGATTATATTGTTTCCATTAGTTTTGATGTCTAACAAGGGATCATGGTTTTGGAATTTTTTATGAATTCGTGATCTAAATGAAAAAACGCTTCTGTGAGTGGATTCTGAAGTTTCCAGTCCTTACTGGAGCCTCAGAGTCTGGAGATCTTGATCTGAAAGTCTCTGAACAAGCCCGCTTTTTGTTCAATTCACTGTAGCTACTTCAGAAGAAGATTTCCAGACTCTCAGGCACCAGTGAGGGCTGGAAATTTCAGAATCCACTCACAGGAGCATCTACTTTTAGACTACCAATTTATAGAAAATTCCTGACCCATGTGAGAAAAGCTTTCCCTTGTCAGGTTAGTTTACTTCCCCTCACTAAATGTTCAGACAAATTACTTTTGATCTACTTCCACAATCCCGTCATTCAAGATTCCAAAAATACCTCTTCCCATTTTTACGATTCCTATTCTTATCTTTCCCGTGACGATATTACTTATTTCCCTGGTGACGTTCATCCCTAGCATACAATTTTGTTCCCAGCTCGTACTACTATGAGTAACCAGGTACTTGGGAAAAATCACGTTCACTATTACATTGATAAGATCTAGAATTTTGTATTTTGAGTCTTCTTTGGAATGGGTTGTGTTGCAATGGATTTTGAAGATCCTATTGTATTCTGAGCATTCTTCGAACGTTCTCTGACGTTCGAAGGTTATCAATATTTCCGGTAACCATTCAAAAATAGAAGGGATTAACTCTGATGACAAAAGCTTGACTATTTTTGGCATCAAAATCCCATTTTCGAACAAAATAATAATTGTTGAATGAGCTCATTTTGTGCTCATTCCAGTTAATTTCTGTGTACTCTTAGAAGAACACGTGTCCATATGACGAATGGAGTGAGAAAAGGTGTAATAATGTTTTCAGAAAGTCATGGTTAGAGGAAAATGTGAACTCTAGTTTGTTGAAGAACTTTTTCTGATAGAGTTTTGAATTTTTATGCGACAGAAATTCTTGGAAAGGAATTAATGCCGGATTTTTCAAAAATTGAATTTCATGCGTCTTTAAAAAATATTTTTTCGGCTTTTGAAACTGCTCATGGTCTCTGATTTTTTGTGAACTGTTATTTGTTAAAGGCGCATAGCACTTTTTCTGACAGTCTTCTGAATTTTTATATAGTCTTCGACGGTTGAAAATTGGGCAAGCCCTGCTAGAAACCTTTTCGCAACCAGACATTAGGCAACTGTGACGTCCCATAACCGATAATAAGCGTTAGAATGGGTCATACATACATTTCTAGCTATCCTATACCAGTTGCGCAACGTCATAGCTGTAAAAAGTCAGGTTGTGAAATGTCATGGTTCCGAAACGTCACAATTGCCAAACGTTTAGTTGCGGAGTGTCGCGGAGCCAAAAAATGTTATGCGCTTCTAAAAATTCTGGCAGCCTTACTGAAAAAAATGTTCTGCTGTCTCAAAAATCCAGTTTATCCTTCAAACTAACCTTAGGATTTTGAAACTATTCATGGTCTCAAAAACTTAAATTTGGACCCCCCCCCCCAAAAAAAATTCTAGATTTTGCTCCAAAACTCTAGTTTCTAGTGCTCCGTTCCCCCCCCCCCTCCCACCTCCGAAAAAAAATCCGGTGTGACGTCCGTCCAAAAAAAAAATTATTATTTCTGATTATATGCCTTCATCTTCCGCTATTCTGCATCCTTCTCTCCCAAAAAAAATAAATTTTTTTGACATCTTCCGCCCGCAAAGCTAACAAGAGTCTTCTTGATTCTGGGGTGTACGTCACCATCCTTCTCCCTCCCGAAGACAATTTATTTTTGAGCCTAAAAAAAGAAAGGAGGAGGATCTTCAGAAGAACAAGTGGACACTGATTGTAACTGCTTCTTCTTCTGCATCATTTCTATGTGTATGTATCCTTGACACTTATGTGTTTTTTCTTTCTTTGCTTCCTTACCCTCAGGCGTTGTGTTGAAAATAGAAAAATATTCTTTTTGCAAGAGGAAGGATGGGATTTCCCGGCGCCTTCGAATGTATAGTGTCGTTATCTTTTTTTATTACTACAAGAAGAGATGGACGGGCGGACAGCACACACTCTTCCAGGAGCAAAAGAGCAGCTGTACGACTAGAGGTTATTATGTTACGAATGATACTTTTTTCTTTGGGTTTTGCTCTTTCGGTCTCAAATCTTGTTAGAACCCTGTATTCTGAATGTTGCTGATAGTGCGAATTTGCTGAAAATATAGGTCATAAAATTTGTGTTTTGAAGGCGAATTTGGCGTTTTTTAAATCCTAGATTTTCAGATATTAGAGTTCTAAGTTGATTTTCGACCTGTCAACCAAAAATTTGGCTCAAAAATCTGGGGTTTTGAGCAAAAAAAGCGGGCTTTCATTGCAAAAATAAGATTTTTCGGATTATCCAGATAGGATTTCTGAAGACGAAATGCTCAATAAAAGAGATTTTTGACCCAAAGTCTGAATCAGGCAAATAAAGAGTGATTTTGAGCAAAAAAATGTATTCCAACCCTCCTAGTTCTGTCGAAATCTTTATTTTTGTCCCAAAAAACTAGGTTGTGACCCAAAAAGTCTGTTCAGTATTTGTATCAGGCCGCTTTCTCATTAAGGTTGAGTTGAGATTCAGATTTTGAGCCAGAAATCTAATTTTTAGTCCAAAAAAATATTTATTCTTCAGGATACCTCTCCGGATAGTCCGGAAAACCTCATTTTTAGCCTGAAATCCCGTTTTTTTTACTCAAAACCCTAGATTTTTGGGTCAAGTTTCTGGTTTAGACTGTTAAAAGCTCCTTTTATCAGGTCGAAAATCAACTTGAAACTCCAATTTCTGGCTTAAGAATCTCAATTTTTCTTCAAAAATCACTTTTAGTCTTGAAAAGTCTTCGGGATCCCCTTCAAATTTTTTTTCAAATCATACTTTTTTTTCGCAAAAATCTGATTCTTGGCCCGTATCAGGTCACCCCTATTCCCAATCCCCCAGCGTTGCAAGTACGCTCCATTGGACTTTAAAATTTCCTTATGTCTAGACTCATCCTAAAAGTATGAGATACATGTCAAACTGAAACCCTATTAGCGAGAAGGGGGTGACGATGATTCTTCTGAACGGAAGGAAGCTCATAGGAAATTTAGTCTGGTGGAGAAGAAGGGGGGTCTCAAGCATTCCACGAACTTGTAGACTCTCAAATGAGAGTGATGGGAATAATTAATGATGGGTTCTTTTTTGGGAGAGAGAGTTGCTCATTGAGCAGAGCTTTGCAGTAGAGAAAGGTATACCTGAAGGCCCAGGGTGATTTTTGGTATGGTGGTCTGAAAGTGAATGCTCCTGTGTCTGGATTCTGAATTTTCCAACCTCCACTGGAGCCTGAGAGTCTGGAAACCGTAATCTGAAATCGCCGGGGGCGGGGCCATATATTCAGATCAAGATTTCCAGGCTCCAGTGAGAGCTGGAAATTCCAGGATCCACTCACAGAAGCCTTTTTTTTCAGACCACCAATTTATAGAAAATTCCTATCCCATGTGAAAAAAAATTCCCTTACACCTCACGATGACTCGAAATGAATCCCTATCTATAAGAAGCTTTTCTAGTAAATCCTGATCTGAGATTATCCATACTCATCACTTTTTTTCCCATCTGTCATCAACTGAATGAGTTTCACGTGTGTCTTTAAAACATGTCAGTCCATTCCGTATACTCTATATTTCCCCTGGTTTCACCACGTCTAGATTAATCGTGTTAAGGTTACACACTATATAGTTCTGATGAGGAAGTCAGGAGTGATTTTTGAAATAAATTGGTCGATGAGCTTTTCTTGAAAATTTCAAAGCAGTAAATTGGTATTTACACCGAACTTCTGACATTTGGTAGGGAGAGATGATAGCTGTTCAATCATTTTGAGAAGATTTTTGGTTTTTGAGGGTGTTTGCGTAATGAACGTCAGATTTTTTAACGGATAATTAGGGAAATTCGGTTGAAATCGGTTCAGAAGTTCCCATTTTTCCTAGCGCCTTCGGCGCATTTGCAGTCATTCTTGATCTTGCAATTTCCATATACTTTTTTGCTCTGCACCTTTAACCCTGACACGGCTAACAAGGATCCTCTATTTTTGCTCTCCACAGTGAATTTTTTACGACGTTCGCTCTATCGCACTCTAAGCTGGCACTGTGCCAAAACACTTTTTTCCAGCTGGCACGCTGCCAAATCGTGCAATGTACCGTGGCGGTGTCATAGAAAACTACGGTACAGCTATTTGTCTGAGGTGAAAGTGTACGTTAATGCACTGTGAGTCGCTACGCAGCCAAATGAAAAAACATTTGAGCAATGCGACCACTCATTTTGGCGCGCTTTCAAACTGAATTAAAATACGTAGTAAAAAATTCACTGTGGCTCTCCCTTTTTTATAGACTCCAATAGGAATCCCTACTTCTATCCAAAAATCATCTCTTGATTTTCCTCTGACTCTTCTGACCTACTAAGGTTTCCTAAGACCTCCGAGAAACTGGCCTTCTTCCTTTTTTTGTCACCAATTCCTGGAGAGTCTAGTCACTGCAAGGCTTTGCAAGAGTTTTTGTGTGCGGCTTCTTTCCTGGGAATTGCTTACGTTCTTTTTCTGGGCATACCTCTTCATAATTGACAGCTGTAAAAACTGCTCAAAGTTATTTCCAAACGACCAAGTCGGTAAGCGCGCTCTAGTTGCTATCCCGAATGAGGACTGTTGTCATTCGAACGGGCCCGGATTAGAACAGGCCCATATTTAGGCTCCCAGTTGCTACTTGGGGCTGATTTTCAGAACAGAATATGACAAAGGGGTCTTATACATCTCCTCAAATTTTCAAGTTGTCAGATGTTTCGGAAATTCCAGGTTCTGGCCCGGCCAGTTCTAATGCGGGGTAGCACCACTGCTAAACCTACGGTGGTAGAGGCCTGCAGGGCTCTCGGGTTCAATTCCCGCTAGGTGTTTTTCTTTCATTTTTTTTTTCAACTCGTATTTCAACAAAAAACTTCCTCAATTTTCTCGAAACATCTTTCCCCACCACCAGCACACCGTTCAAATTTCAAAAGATCCATGTGACTGATTTCCCCCGTCCTTCTAAAACTCGTTAACCTCGTCTCCACCACTTTGTTTTGTTTTTTTCGTCCCAAAAAATAAGAAAAATGAGCTGTGAGTCTCTATTTATCATCCGACCAGATGACACTGTTACTTGTGATCCATGGGTTGGAAAAACAAGGAAACCTTTGCACCTTTTTTTATTTTTTCGCGGATTGAAGAAGACAAAAACAATTGTTCTTTTCCTTCCGGAAGCATTGCCGCAGCATCTTTTTAATCAGTAGGTTGAACCGATCCGTCACTCTCTTTTATCCCTGTCCAAACGACCCATCTGATAGAAAAACGGCGCGGCAACTGACGGATAAAGGGATCAGAGGGGAAGGAAAACTGGGGATGAGTTTGCAGGGAGGGATATATAGAAGGATGAACAAAAAACGATTGGAGGAGAGCTTTCCAGGGAGGCCCTGGTAAGTATTACTAGGGTTTCCTTCGAACTGTAAAGTCGCTTTTTTTTTACAATCGCCATTAGAACCAAAGAAGGTTTTATCGAGTTCAATAGCTCTTAAAATTCTTGAGGCTACCCCGAATCAGAACCAAAGTTTGTGACTTTGCGGGGACTCTGATTTTGGGAAAACTGGGGATATATGTATATGAAACTGTAGCGAAAAAATTCTCTATCGAATGGTATTAATTTCATATAGGGTTGTCCCAGAAAGCTTTTCTCAAAAATGGAAAAATTATTATTTTTTTAGTACTACGAGCTGCAGATGTTAAGCTTTTTCGTGCTGATTTTCTGAAACAACCCTATATGAAATAAAAATCATTTGATAGAAAACGTTTTTCTCTATAATTTCATATATCTACATCCCCAGTTTTTCCAGAATCAGGGCCCCCGTAAGGCCGCAAACTTTGGTTCTGGTTCGGCAAGTTCAGATTCGGGGTATTCTCCTTTTTTCCAGGCTTCCGTATGATATTTAGGCGTAGTTTTCCAAAATCTTGAGCCAAGATTTTTCCAGTTTTTGTCTGAAACTTTTTCCCACCAACTTTCCCAAATTATCCACCCCCGATCATCATTAGTTTCCTGTATTCCACCCCCTCTTCTTCCCGAAACCACTTCCTCTGACGCTCTTCATGTTCCGCCCCTTCCCCCCTCCATATGCTCCGCCCCTTTCTTTGCGTCACAAAGCCGCTACAACAAGTCCGGGGGGCTCTCCCTTTTTATCTAGCTTTTTTTCATTTCTAGCTTTCTACATTTTTGGGAATAACGCATCGACCTTAAAGGCGCTTGCTATAACAAAAAATTTGTTCCCAAAAATAAAAAAAAAGTTTGGTCACACATTTTTTCGATTAATAATTCTTGTTTGTTTTCTCTTTTTTCTGGTCATCATCATGTGTACTTTATGGGGCACAAAAAATGGAAAACATGTGCCCCAACTTTCTTTTTGGTCAAATTTGAAATGCATGCGGGTTTAACCGATTTTCTCTCACAGGAGAGAGGGAAAGGGTTGTCATTCATTCATGATTATTTTTTATTTCTTTTCCCTTTGCTCCTTACCGTTTTGGCTATTTTTACCTTGAAGGCGCAGGGCTCTTTTTATTTTTCGTTGAAAAAAAATTACTCCAAAAGCACAAATTTTCACCCTGCCAATTTGCGTTTTCGAATTGCTTTCTAGGCTCCGCCCTCCCCCCCCTCCCTCTGTGACGTAGTGGGCGTGGCTTACAAGTTCTATATATTTACTTATCCCCCCTCAGGTACTCATTATTATTATTGTTACGAAACAAGAAATGGTGACTCAAGCGAGTTAACGTCATTAAAGGCGCATGACATTTTTTTTCTGTGTTCCGGAAATTGGAAAGGAACTATTTTTGAACTTTTTAGGCCGGAAATTTGAATATGCGCGTGCGCGCTTCCTTCAAATTTTTTATACTTTGGTCTTAGGATAAGGAAAATCCACTTCTAAGCTCCGCCCCCTTTTATCATCATTCATCAAAATATCACTAATGTTGTTTCCAGTGAGTGTGTCAAAGTAAACACACCCTCTTCACATTTAGGCTCCGCCCACTTTTCTTTCTAAGCTGTCGCGGCTCTCAGAGAAGAAAGAGAGGAAGAGATTGACAAGATTATCACATGTGGATTCTTTATTTTTGGTTTTGACTGGAAGGGGTGATAGTCTAAAGAAATTTAAGGTTAAAGTTTAGGTGGAGCCTAAGCGCTCAGACCCTTGTAGGAGGGTATTTCGCAACTAGACGTTTCGAAACTGTGACGTTTCTCAACTGGTATAGGATAGATCCAATCTCAAGCGTTTTATCGGTTGCGAAACGTCATAGTTGCAAAACGTCAGGATTCGAAATGTCGGGGAGCCTGGAGCCTAAAACCACAGACTTCGGATTTTCAGTTCAGCCTAAGCCTGAGGTCCCTGATCCATTTGAGCCTAAGCCTAAGCCTAAGGCCCTTGTTTCTGCTAAGCCTAAGCCTAAGGTTCCTGTTTCTGCTAAACCTAAGCCTAAGGCCCTTGTTTCTGCTAAACCTAAGCCTAAGACCCTTGTTTCTGCTAAGCCTAAGCCTAAGACTACTGTACCACCCCTCCATCCTTTCTGAAAATCACTCTGAAATTCTATTGTTATTTTCTTTTTCACACTTTCTCCTAGCCTCCTATTGTTCTGTTCCTTCCCTTCTCAAATTTTTTTGTGTGTGCTTCATTTTTATTTTTATTTTCCACCTTTTCTCACTCTTCCTTATATCCGATTTCTTTTAACACAAAAAATTATTTTTCCAGACTAGAAAAAAACTTCCGCCCCAAACAACAAATCATGGGAAACGCCAAGTCAACGGATTCGATTCCAAAAAAGTCGACGCAACGTCGGAAGTCGGCGACGACGCCCAGTACTAGGTCAGTCAAAATGTGCGTTTTTGCTTTTTTTTTTAGATTAGGATTTGATTTTTTGAAAATTGGGCTCAGGGAGAGGGTTTTAGGTCTGATAGTTATTAGGACTGGAAAAGTTAGCCTTAGAAAATTCAGGCTTAGGAAACTTGGGCTTAGAAATCTTGAACTCAGGAATCTTAGGCTTGGACTTCTCAGGCTTGGAAATTTCAGGCTTAGAAAATTTAGGCTTAGAATATCTAGGCTGAGAAATCTTAGGCTTAGGGAATTTCAGGCCTGGATACATTAGGCTTAGGTTTCTTAGGCTTACCTTCTCAGGCTTAAAAATATTAGACTCAGGAATCTTAGGCTTAGGAATCTTAGGCTTAGGTTTCTTAGGCTTAGACACCTGCGGCTTAGATTCGTTACGCTTAGACTAGACGTCTACTCTCTTTTCCGCCTCTCAAGGCTTCTTAGGCTTAAACCTAGGCTCCCCAGACATAGGCCTAACTTCCCAACCTCAACCTTAGATCAGAAGATTACTCACATAATTTGTCCACCAGGTGTAACTTGTTACAAACCACTTCATCCGTTCGTTCCCCCTCCAGCACTAAATATCTCTGATCTCCAATTTCATTTTCTCTGCCGTCTCTTCTCTCCAATTTTATTACAAAGTGCTGATGCACCAGCCACCACCACTGTTATTTTTATATATCTGTGACGTAGAAATTACAATGAATCTCATCTCTGGAGCCGCAGGGGGGAAGAGCCCCCTGCTGGGAGAAAGATGAGTGGGAGAAGAGGGACATGATCTCATCAAAGGCCAGATACATGAACTTTGTGGGAGGGGGGGTCTAGACGAAGCCTGAGGGAATGCTTTGGAGGTGTCTTCTGAAAAAACTCTCAAGAATCCTGAGCCCTTTAACCTACAGTAACCGCTTTGCTTTGTCATTGGCATCTAACCACCTAATCTGACTGTTTCTCCATCTTCAGATCTTCAAGCAGCAGCTCCCGCCCGTCGATTTCATCGCAGGGAAATAATAACAACAAGTTACTCTCGCACAGTCAGAAGCAGATTGTCAGAGGATGTATGGATAATTCGAAGGATGATCTAGGGGAGAGAATTGTTCGCAGAGCGATGGAGAGACGTGATGATTTCAAACAGTTTATTGAGAATTTGAGCAAGGTAAGCGATTTTTGGAAAGGTAGATTTTTTCGATTTTTGAGCGATCATGACTCAAAAGGGGGTGGAGCTAGGGACCCCAAAATTGTTTGCATGGGTTCCGGACGATCCTCTATCGATCCGTGATAGTTTGGCTCTATTTTGTGAGCAAGCTCTATTTTCCAAAGCCCCAATGGCGCGGGCTGAAGCCTGCGCCTTAGCCTAAGGGTCTGAGCTTGGGCACCCGTTTCAGCTCAAAAAGAACTGGCTGAGATTATTGCCTACCTTGAAGCATAGACTTTGCAAGAGGTAGTACAAGCCTGACTCCTCACAACCTGATTTGGGCTTACGACTTATCCTACGATCCAGCCTAGGCTCAGCCTATCATTCTGAGCTAGAATAAGGCTATGCCAATATCTTCAGAATCCATATTCAATAAGCATCAAGAGAAGGCCTAATCTGAATCGGATGAAATTTTGATTGAGCTCAAAAATGCCATCCATGCATCTTCCCAGCCTATGAAACCTCTTGAAACTTCCAGGTCCAACGCTACGAGAACTCCAACTACCTGAAACAATTCCTGTTGGGAATCGTCGACAATTTGACAGATATTGAGGAGATTAACAGGTAAGATTGACTGAACATTGAGCTCAGGCTCGAATCAAGGTCACCAAGATTCAAGTCAGTTCGTCCCAACCCTCACCCATTTCATGCCTTTCCAGACTAGCCGAAGAGTTCGGCTGTATCCATGTGCAATTCCGTGCCAACGGCTTCAAACCAGACTTCTTCGCGTGCACCGCCGACGCAGTCACCACCGAATGCACATTCCTCGATCAGGCCGCCCATCCGACAAGTGAGACGGCGTCGGCGTGGTCGATGCTCACCGCGCATATCTTCTCGAGAGTCAGAGATGGGTAAGTGATATTTTATTGATAAGGTTATGAGTTGGGAGGGGATTAGCCATGAGATTAGAGGTTGAAGATCGGAAAATCAAAGTTCCCCAATGCGCCGGGGGTCTCAAAACATGGGCGAAGCCACAAGAACATCACAGTCAACACATAAACAAACAAACATGTATATTCCCTCTCTAGCATGGGTACTCACCGCCCTTATAGCTCAGTGGTAGAGCGTTGGTCTTGTAAACCAAAGGTCCGTAGTTCAATCCTGCGTGGGGGCAATTTCTTTTTTATTTTTTTTTTTTGAAAGTGTGCTCTACTGTACAAGACCTTCGACGCGCAATTATAAAAAATAAATGTTTTCGGCGCTTTTTTCGGCGCATATTCTGGAAAATCAAAGTATAAGGTGTTCCGCTCTGAGAAAATTCAAACCGGCATCGACAAGCTTTCCAATAGACTTAAAACAAAGTAGCCATCTGCTATACGAGGCTGATTGTTGATCGGAAATTAGTTTACTGATTAAAGGCGCCTTACAACTTCCTGTACACCCATCAAGGTCTTTTTTCCAGCTACTACGCCGAACTTCGTCGTCAACGAAAGTCGAGCAACGCGTTCCGCGCCCGCGCATCCGTTGACGTCGTCTCGACAGGCACCGATGACGGAACGAGTCTCTCCAGTGCCACTAGAAGGTCCCTCCCTATCACTCCTACCTGTCATCAACTAATCCTAACGTAGTTTATAGATCTAACTCGCCCCAGGAAGAAATTGCCGAAAATTCCGAGGGAGATAATAATGGCACCACCAATCAATCGTCCGGAAACTTTCTCGCTCCACCAGAGGACAAAAATTTCTAGACGATTCTATATAATCTTCCTGATCAATTTCTTCTTCTTGTACAATTACATTTTTTCCCCTGTCCCACTAAAATCGCATGCATCCTTCCTTACCCTCTCCAATTCGCCTTTTTTCACCTGTTCAAAAAAAATAATCGATAATTCCCAGAAGGACTACTGTCGATTGTACTCCCACACTCCTATTTATTTGGTCTACACACATCCACCCTTCCCTCCCAGTGTCCCCTCACTCTCCTATATTCTTTTGTGATACATGGGTATTGATTTTTCCTTTTTTCCTTCGTTTTGTTTTTTGAGGGTCTGCGACGTTTCAAAACTGGGTCGTTTTGAAACTAGGACGTTGTGAAACGTCGCGGAGTCTTTTTTTCCAATAATTCCTCAAAATGTTTTCTTCAACTCCTTCGATATATAACGCTCTGTTTTTGCATAATTATACACTGAAAAAAAAACCGATGAATACATTTTTTTGAAATTCAAAAAATCAAACAACTTAATTGCAGACAGAAAACTGTTTCAGGCTGCCAAAATTTTGGAAAAACAGGTAGCTCAGCTATCACTATTGCATTTTAGAAACATAGGAGAAGCATTTCTAGCTTCAAAAGTCATTTTCAAAGTTTTTATGTCCCTTTGAATTTTGTATATACTCTTCAAATGTTTACTAAATATTAGAAGCCCATTTCTCAAACTTTCAGATTTGGGACTACAGGACGGGTCAGTTGGTGGTAAGGATTCACCTCATCTCGAGATATCGACAAGTGTACGATATTGCGGGGTCACCTCGTTGCGAGCCGGGAGAAATCGCGTCTTGGGTAAGTAGAATGCTTTAGCTAGTTTGTCCGGATATATGGATGTCCAATTGTTGGCAGAAAAATTCACGTTAACAGTGTTTCTTGTTAGGAATTTAACAGGGTTTCTTGTTCTGAATTCAAGAACTTCTGGTTCCGTTCAATTGTTTATTGGTTTTCGTTCAGTTGTTGATTGACTCAAAATACTACTGTAACGTCCTGTTGTCCGGATGCCCAAAGTTTCGTATTTACTCCCAGCTGGTTTTTTAAAAAATGTTTTTGAGTTGAAAAAAATCAAAAACACTACGTGCCTTTGAGTATTTTGTTCACTGCTCAAGACCTAATAAAATTTGATTCCAAATTTTCTTCCAGTTTATTCACCAAATTTTAGGCCTAGAAGATTTGTCATCGATAAATGGAGTAGAGTCGGTCACCTTCTTGCTAGCCGGAGACGGATTTCACCATCGTAGGCAAGCGATAGCTTTTCCTGTTCACCTAGATATCTGGAGCTTAGAATACCTCTAGGTTAGGATGTCCGGAAATCTAGATATCTGTATGTCTTATTTTGCTATGCACTTTACGCTAAACTACCACCTCAAATTCCCTTAATCTTTTTTTATCACAGACCATGGGAACCTATTTTCCTCTCATCATTCTTGTTGTTCTGACATCCCTTGAGATTGTTATTTCTGTTATTCATTCAAAGTGACAGGTGTGAACACCTACATATACATATCGATTGGATGTGAGTTGTTAGAGGTCAACCAACCTTAGCATTGAACATTTTTGGACGGTCCTCGTTTGGTTATTAAGGTCGGGTCATTTTCTTTTTGATTCGATTTTTTGTTTTTTGAAAAATTTCAACAAATTTTCACCAGCTTCGTATCACATTACCTCTCTGGTTTTTGCAGTATGTCTGCACAAAAGTCACCAAATTGATTTCTCAAATAATTTCCTGGGTCACCCCATTTTCTGTTGCCTAGGTTTCCCTCTAAGTGGTTATGCACCAAAATGGCTAAAGTCCCTAGTTGAAACATTTCATCCACCCCCAGATTTTTTGACGAATTTCGGAAATGGGCTAATCCTCCTATCTCTTCATCCTACTCAAAATCATTTTTTAAAAATCCCGTCACTTTCCAATTTCCGTTACTAATTTTGGATTATCCTCTCCATGAGAGATGTGCACTCTTCTATTAGTTCATTTCCATTTTCACTGGTTTGACTCAGCCCTTAGTCGATTCGAAATCCGTCATAATGATAGGTTACATGGCCAGACATGGGTGTGTCTCTAGGAGACAAAATATAATATGTACTTTTAATTTTAGTTCTTGGAATTTTGTGCTTAGACTTTGAGTCTTGTTGAGTTTCCGAGAATTTCTCGTAAAACACGCTTGTTGCAGAGCCTTAAAGGAGGACTGAAGTGCCATTTTTTTATTTTTGATTCCGGTAAATTAGGACATGCTGAACACTTTTTCCTCTTGACGCATATGTTAAAAATCGCTCTGAAACGAGATATACCGCTCTAAAAACATGAAATCCCTTTCTGTGGCCGAAGTTTCTCCGCTACGTGGCCATACGTGGAATTGATTTTCACTGTTTTTTCCACTGAGGAACCTAATAAAATCATCAAAACTGATGGAAAAGCATCTGAGAATAAGGTCCCCAGTGGAAAAAACAGTGAAAATCAATTCCACGTATGGCCACGTAGCGGAGAAACTTCGGCCACAGAAAGGGATTTCATGTTTTTAGAGCGGTATATCTCGTTTCAGAGCGATTTTTGACATATGCGTCAAGAGGAAAAAGTGTTCAGCATGTCCTAATTTACCGGAATCAAAAATAAAAAAATGGCACTTCAGTCCTCCTTTAAAGGCACATGCAGTTACATTTAAGAAGGGTCGCGGCACGATTGAAGGTGTTACTGTACTTTTTTTCAGAATTCCTTTTGTATCTGTTTCTCCTCACTCTCCCTTTCTTACTAGACTACCCTCTTGGACTAGTACGATTTTTTCTTTCAAAAAGAGCCAACACCATATTTCATTTTCCATCATCGCTAGACGTGGAATATGTCTGAGGAGGGTGTGTCCTCCTCTCGAGAAGAAATATACCTTTGGTTTTTTTTCGTTTTGTTATGCAAATGTTGTTTTTCCTAGATATGTATATAGCTGAAAAAGTCTGTTGAAAAATGGACAATAGACTGATTTTCGAATTCTTTCGAAAAGAAAACTGATACTGTATTTTTTTTGTTAGTGTTGATTTTTAAGTTCCAGAATTGCTAGGATGCTATTGTGATAAGCTTGCTCTTCCGAATCGTTTCGATTTAAAACCAGGAATAGACTAGTCTTTTTGAATCCGATGTCTTCAAGACAACCGCGTTAGCCAGTCTAGTAGTCTAAGGAAAACATAATCAAGCTCTGGAAAGGTTTTACTGGAATAGTTTCTGCAAATTCTGAAACCGCTTGGGATGCCTCCATGCAAATATACAGGCTTATGTCACATGCTGTTTTAACTTCATTTTTACGCATTGAGCCAGTTTCTGGAACTAATGAATTAGTGAAGATCATGAAAAATGTAAAGGTTCTAGACTTTTTCTAGGTAGTTGACTGCCGATTTTGACCTGCCGTGGCAGTTTCAGGAGTATGGAAGTTTTGGTAGGGATTGAGAAACGTTTGTGAGAGCGTCGAAGACTTTCTGATTTTTGTAAGCAATTTTAGAGGCTGTAGAAGACGTTGTAGAAGCCAAGGTGTCTGTTTCTGATCTGTAGGTGCCGGATCATATCTGCACACAATTTCCCCCATTTTGACTTTTCTTTTTCTCCAAATTTCCACTATTTTGTAACAAGTCAATGAGCCCATCACACCTCATTCTACATACATCTGGCATAGATCTGAAGGTGAATTGCATCCGACCCGCGCAAAAAGAGTAGAATTGCATTACATTACCATCACCATCATGACCTTTCTTTGTTCCGCCCGTCCCCCCTGCCCACCAGATGTCTTTTTTTTCCAGCACATCCTCCCCTCTCCTTTCTTACATTGAAAAAAGAGGAGTGTAGAAACGTAATTCGAGAAGTGAGTGTATGAGACGGAGGAAGAAGACTTGCCAATGTTTTGTGTTGCATCCTCGTCCTTCTCTCCTCCTTCTATTTTTTGTCCGCCCGTGCCACCCATGGCGGCGCGGCGACGGACGGGGTCGTGTGTGGTGAAGGGGGGTGTTCGGCGAAAACAACAACGTCGTCACTGACATATAAACACTTTTCGTGTGTATCTGAACTCGAGAAGGATAGGAAGAAGATGGAGGAGGAGTGGAGTAGAACTGGCGTTTTTTGAATTTTTTTTGTGGCGGATCTGGTAGGCTTAGGGATTTCCTATAAATTGGTGGTCTGAAAGTAAATGCTCCTGTAAGTGGATTCTGAAATTTCCAACCCTCACTGGATCCTGAGAGTCTGGAAGCCTTCCTCTAACAATCTGACACGCCCCTTGACTTCCGAAGCATTGCCGACATGGCGACATTCAGATCAAGATTTCCAGACTCTCAGGCTCCAGTGTGGGCTGGAAATTTCAGAATCCACTCGCAGGAGCATCTAGAAAATTCCTTATCCATGTGAGAAAAAATTTTCCTTGTAAGGGGATTTCCGACTCATCTGCAAAGGTTGTCGAATTTATTGTTCAGGACTATCAGTAGTGAAATCGTAGTAATGGCACAGTACGGTAGGATATTCTTTCTAAATTTTTTTTTCGAGAAAACATTGCGACCCGAATATTGTCCACCAGGTCTAAATACATACCTTCGGACACCCTGGTATTCTAGGGTAGCTAAATAATTTTCGCTAGTGTCACAACTAGAGAAATAGGCACTCTAAGTTTTTCATTGGACTTGCAGAATCCTGGTAGGCTTTATGGGCTGTGTGTTTAAGAAGTAAGAAAAATTAGATTGTTCTAGATATTTCAAAGATTCGGCCAGGTTAGTCTATAGTCCGTTAAACTGTAAGTCTATAGTCTGTTAAACCTATAGCTGAATGACCAAGCTGAAATTTGACAGAACATGACTCAATACTGTTCATAACTATATAGTGACCAGAATTGCCCGGAATTCCGACTTCCGCCAAAAAATTTTTCCTTCCGACTTCCGGGCAACTCTGGTAGTGACTAGCGAAGTTTTCAAAACGCTAAAATCTGAAAATTCAAAACTTTACAATAGATTTATGGGGTCGATCACCAAGCTTTCTAGGAAAACCCGGCACCTATTTGCTCGATTCTCGAAAAAACGGCAAGAAGAGCTCCTTTTTTCGCCATTTTGCTCCCCGATATTTTCTTTTCTAGAAAGTTCTAGAACTTCATTACTCACTCTTAACCTCACTTTTTGCTCCTAGCGGCGTGGGAACTCGGAGCCTAGACTCTCAATTTTTCTAGCTTTCATGACACTACTCCGCTAACATCTATGCAACTGAAATTCCAAACTCATACATCTCCCAGGCACCACCACCAAGCACCTCATATTTCCATCATCTCTCTTCCATCATCCTCTGCCTTACGCCTCCTTTCAAAGGCGCACACGCCGTCAGCTAACTTTCAGTCGTCTCCTCCTCTTCCAGCACCGAGCTCCAGAAAAAACATTGAATCAAAATGAGATGTCGATTCCATTCATAAATATCTCATGCTCATCTTTCCCCTTCTCTTCCATGCTCCAAGCTCTGCTCTCCTGCTCTCTCCTCCTCCTCCAAATGGGCTCAATGAGCAGGAGCAGCACACCCTTTTGGAGTGACCTGGAAAATGAGATAGAGAGACGATTTTTGTTTACGTTGTTGCCATGGGGTGTTGCGCAAAGCTAGGGGCGCCCAGTGCCAAGCCGTGTTTGTCTATGACTTCTCTCTCTCACTCATTTGCCTGCAGCAGTGTTCTGGGGGGAGGGCAGGACAAAAAGAGAAAGATGAAGAAGCAAATAGAGAAACGAGAAGACCACCAAAAAACTACTGGGAGAAGTGAGAGATTGGGGAAGAGGGAGAGACGCAGAGATGGAGAGAAAGAACGCACGGGCGCCGGGCAAAGTTTTGGAAGGATTCCACACTTTGTTGAAAAGTTTCAACTTGAAATTGAGATAGTTTTTTGAGTTTTGAAATTAACCTTAAAGGCGCAGCGGGAGGATTCACGACTGGAAAGAGAGCGCGCTCTACCGAAATACGCCAAAACGCGCGAATTCAAAAAAAAGAGAAAATCAGAGTTTTTTTTTTCGCAGTTTTTTACAGGCATTTTTTTAACGAAAAAAACAACTTGATTTTAAGTTTCAATTCAATTTTTCTTTCAAAACAAATGTGTATTTCTTAAATTTAGCGAACTTTTTTTTGTGACAAGCGCGCTCTATTGTACTGCGCCGAAAATTTTGTACGTGCAAATTTTTAGAAATATGAGTAAAAACAGTGTTTCTGACCACCGGCTTTGAAGAATAAAATTTATTTTCGCAATTTTTGTTTCGAAAAATGCGCGCTTTTCAAATTTAGCAAAAATTGTTTTCGCGCTCCATCGAACTGCGAATCGCGCTCCATCGAACTTCGAAGAAAAATGAAAAAAAGCTCGTATCTCAAAACTGAAGCAAGCACGCTCCATCGTCAACCTTTTTTGCCGAGAATTATTCGATCGACTTTAATTTTTGCCATTAGCAATGGAGCGCAGTTTCCGCCCTTCCTTGTTTAGACCTCCGTGACTACCTAAGAAATTCTCTTATGCATCACCGAATACGTGTAAGCTGCCCATCTTTTCTGCTCTCTTTTTGTTTTGTTTTTCACTTTTTTTTTGCTTTTTTGATTTTTCTTTTTCCCAACCATATTTCACTTTCCCCTCTTCTTTTCCCTCGAATCGGAATTTTTCCGAACCTCCCCAAATCATGGTGGCCAACTCATCAAAAAATATACACTTTCTTCATCTGAACCCAGCTGCGAAAATCTTTTTTTTTTGTGCGAAAAAAAGAAGAAATGACGTCACCAACACCTGCTCTTCCATTCGTTTTTGAAGGGGACAGAAAGAGATGATGAGTAGTTTAAAGGCGCATGAAACATAATGGTTTTTGTGTGCAAGCACGAAACGACCACCTGGAAGAAGAGGACGGGAATTATAGGGTTGTCTTGGGCCTCTTTTAGACGGGTCCCGACACGCAATCGAAATTTCCTACTGTAGGAATAATTTTATCTGTCTTTTTTATCTTTTCGAGACCAATAAAAATCGCAACTAGCTATAAAAAATATCTCTAACAAAAATCTAGAACTTTCTCAGGTAATAAAATTGGGGTCCCGTTTTTCCCTTTTTAGAAACCAAAAAAAAAATTCAAGGTCTCTTAAATTTTGTGCTTTCTAAGATCCCTCGAAAGATCATCCCCTATTTATCTGCGCCCACACCCTTAGACCCAATAACTAGTGATTTGTATTTTTGGAAGGCGATTCCATGAATATATTTTTTGTGATGGCAGATTAGGAAAATAGAACCAAATATTGCTTTTTTGTAATCCGTGTTTTTTTGGAGTTGTTATTACGAAAACCGATTAGCACATCTCGGATTTATTTTTGGGAATTGATCTAGGATCAATGATTCCATTTTTAGGATAATCAGCACAAGGATTTATTTGGTTGTATTGGAAAAAGCGCTCCAATGAGAAAATTTTCAAATTGAACTGAATTATTAGGTGGAGAAAGGTTATTGAAGATGTCAATAGAGCGCACTTGCAGGCAAGCCGGTAAATTTTTTTTTTCGATTTTTTTTGATTTTCGATCGCTAGTTTTCGAAAGTTAGAAAGAGTTTTTGAACACTGAAAAATTAGGCGATACCGATAGGGCGCGCTTTCTGCAACGTGAAATAAACTCACGGGGTTTCCTCCAAATTTTGCGTGGTAATCTCTGAATTTTTCGGTTTTTTTCATTGAAACTAAATTTCCGAACCTAGAATTCCTCCCCATCGAACTACTCAATTAAATTAAAAGCCATTCCTCCACGCCCAACCTTTTTCTCCTCAACCAGTATCCGCGAACACTGTCACTCCTCTTCCTTTACCTCTCCCAGGGCTATCCTTTTCGTTTTTTTTTCACCCTCTTTTCATTCCATTTTCTACTACTACTTCTTTGCCATCTCCTCCTCCTCCTCTTTCCCGGTGCGTGCCGCCTCTGTGTGTTACTGCTGCGCCTTTAGTTTTTTTGTTGTGTCTCTTTTTCTCAACGCGTCTCTCTGCCTGTGAGGCTCTCTATTCGTCCCCAAGCCACCAACAACTCTGTTGGGCACGAAGGGCGCGCCGCGCCTCTCTCTTTTTTCTCTCCTTTTCTCAGCCGTCTCCAACTTACAGCATACAAACTTGATAGTTTTTTTTTCGCACACACACACTAACCAGAACATTTTTTCGTGTCGCGTTTCGGTTTATTTTTTTTATTTTGCTTTTTTTTCTCGGATATTGATTAGCTTAGCTAATAAGGGGTGTTCGTTTCTAGGGAGTTCGAAACTTTGAATTTTGAATTCCTTTTTTTTTATTTGCAACCAAAAAAAAAGTGATTCGTTATTTTTGATGATGACACTTCTCTTTTTTGCATTGCCATAGGTGTTTGGTCGTTGAGCGAGCGCGAGTGTTGCGATGTTCGATTTTGATGGAGTTTTAGATGGAATTTTTTTAGTGAACCTAGAAAATTTGGCGTGCGAAAACCTTGGTGGTTTCGATTCTAGATTCACATTTTGTGGATTGTTGACAGCAGAAATATTTTTGTCACGGTTTTTTTGCGGTCGATAATCATTTTTCTCCACGAAGTCTTGAAATTTTTCAAAAATTGGTTGAAAAAAACTCAAATAATTTTCATCTGCATTTTTTTAATTCCCGTAAAAAAATTAATTTTTGCAAAATGTTCGTCTTCTGTCCAAAAATAAAACTTTGAGAAGCCCGATTTATTTCAAAATTGCTCACCAAAACCTATCATTTCCCCCCATTTTTGTTTACCCCCTCAATTTTTGTTGTTGTCGCGTCCAGTCTACCCTTTCCTTATCACATAAATTTTTGAGTGATAGCTAAGGTTTTCAAAAAAGATGCGCCTTTTTAAAAATTCTCTTATACCTTAACACTTCCTCAGTTGGCTGGTGTAGGTAACTTTCTCCCCGATCATCATGTTTACCCAACCATTCATCATGCTAACCACCTCACCTTCACTCGTTCCACAGCCTAAAAACCTGTGATCGATCAACTGGTTGCGAAATTGTTTTGGTTGGGGTTGATCGGAAAAAGAAATTTGCGTAAAATTTCGAAAGTTTAGTAATTTTTAGGGCAAAAAATTAGGAAATTTTGCGGGAACCTTGGAGAAACTTAGAACGTTCGAGGCGCTCAGAAACCAAGAGAAAGTTTGCTTTTCGAATTTTTTTGAAGGTAAACTTTGCTTTTCTTTCTATTGCTCAGTATATATTCTTGGGTGCACATTTTTCATTTTCCATTCTAAAGGGGCGCCCTGGTCTCCTGCGCCTTCAAAATCGCTGTCACTTTAATTAACCCTTCTCACTCATTTTCGAACTGCCTCTCTCCCACAGGTCCAAAACGACCACCCCTGGTGTTTTTCTGCCATTTTCATCTCTTTCTTCCATTCCAATTCCCATCCTCCCTCTCCTCCTAACAACTACAATAAATTGACCGTTCCCCACTCTCTCTGTCTCTATTACATACCAAATCGGTGGCGCGCGCATCGCTCCCCTCTCCAAAAAATGTTAATGTTCATTGTTTATGCATGTTCCTCGGCCTCCACTTTTTCATTTCATTAGGCCTGCGCCAGAAGGCCTACAGGCTTTTCAGGCTGCAGTTAGGCTGTTTGCGAGATAATGTCGGCGACCCCAACAACACGGGAACGAAATAGAAAAAAAAAACCGAAAAACTGAATCAGAGGTGGGGGAAGATGATGGTTTCAAGGTCTTTCTCTGCCTTCCATTTTTGTTTCGTATCGAGGTACGATGACAAGTGGTTGGTGGAGGAAAGGGGGACAAAAGAAAACCATTTCGATTTTTGCCGGATTCCGATTTTTTAACGCATAATTTTTGAGTACCTAGCCACCAGAGATCACTAGTTTATCGCTATGAAAAAACAGCTGGAAATCTAATTTTGTTATTTTTAGATTTATGATTTTTTTATTCGCATAATCTCCCTCAAAATTTAGTTAATCACCTGATCATTACCGCCACCCTCTGGACCCTATCATACCATTTTTTTTTTGCAAAAACACATGACCCACTAGGAACTTATTTTTCCTCGATCCATTTTTTTTGAATGACGTATTGGAAGACATAGATGAGGGGCTTAGCAACGACTGATGAGTTTTTATATCTGTTGATTTCCGGAAAAAGAAATCGAAAAGTGAGAGCAAACGAGCTTTTTTTTCTCTTTGGAGAGAGCAGATTAGGATATCTTTTCTGGCCATCTGTCGTTTTTTTTCTACGTGCGGAATTTGAGATTCTTAGGGGAATTTTAGATGAATTCATGTGGCGAAACATTGGGAGTGTCTTATAACCCGTCTAGTTTTTTTTTGAGGAATTGGGCTGCTGAAAATCAAAAATTGTCAGTTTTCGCGCTTCAAAACTTTCGAAATCGATAAATTTACACACAAATCTCTCGGAAATCCATGAAAATTCACTAAAATTGAACTAAAACCATCTAAAATCGGTGAGCGCCGCTCAAAAATTCAGCTTCTAAAGTTCACTATGCACAGAATACGCAATCACCGGCGCCGGCGCCAATCTCGAATTTTTGAAATTTGAAACAATTTTTTAACGTTTTCTTCGATTTTCAAGCGAATTTGTAGGCGTTTCCAATGAATTTTGAGTGATTTTGAATCAAAAAATCGATTTTTAGGCTGATTCAAAGCTCAAATTTGTTCAACGAAAACCCAATTCCCCGGTTTTCAAGTTTTTCCTGTTTAAAAAAAGAAAATAATTGATTTTTCTATTTGTTCCTTTTCAAAAATCATGTTCCTTCAACTGCTCTCTCACATGTTCTTTTCACATGACCTCTCGTCCACCTCGTGCCCTCTTCTCCACCTTTCCTTGAACCCTTCACTCTCATTTCATCTAGTTGTTCTCTTTATTTTTTTTCGAATTCTGAAAATATAAAAAATCTGTCTGAAAATCAATTTTTGTTCTTATCCGGCTCTTCATCTCTTCATCCCATCCCACTCGCTTCTATATATCCTCTTGTTTTTCACATTTTCTCTCCTCCCAACCCCCGTTCCGTTTAGGCTCCGCCCACTTCTTTTTCTCTTCCTTCTTTCGTATTCCAGCCATTCCACATTCTTGTTCTGTTTTTCTTGGTTTTCAGAAAGATTTTCGCATGAATTTTGGAATAACAATATTTCTTAATTTCAGAATCTCGACGCTCAAACCTGCACGGATCGCTCGCGCCTCCTAGACCGTGTAAGTTCGAATGAGGATCTTTTTTAAAAAGTTTCTCTAAAACTCCCTTATCCCTATTATCTCTAATCTCATCACAACAAAAAAAAAACAACAAGTGAGAGTATAGTGTCTTGAACTCCATCGGGAGACAGAACGAGACGCAGACGGTTAGAGAAATGGACGACACAAAGTAGTTATCAATGGAAACGGGGGGTTTTGGGAACCGCAGTGGAGAGAGAGACACACTACAAAAACATGTTTTTCGCAATAGAGAGGGAGAGATGGTGTATGTGTGTTCGAAAAAATGAAAACGAAGTCTGAAAACTGAAAACACACTCTTTTTGTATTCTTGTCATAGGATGTGTGTGGTTGGCTGACTGAAAATCTAATTTTTTGAAAGAGCGAACGACTAGATTTTCTTGGATTTTTTGATTTCGTACTGAAAGTTTTGGTTGAGAAAATTTTACAGAAAAAAAAAGAAATGATTTTAGGCGAAATATATTTTTGAAAAAAAAATATTTTCGCAAAATAAATTTTTTTTTCAAATTTTGAGCATTTTTTTTATCAACTTTTGCCCTGGAATTCTGCGAGCTTTTGTAATTTCTGATGCTTTTGCACTTCTTATCGTCTTTTTGACCAAATTCTGAAGAAAACCCACTGAAAAACGCTCAAAAATCATCAAAAAACCTCTAAAATTCGTTCGGAACCGCCCAAATTCTGTAACTCGAATGTTCACCGGGACGCAACGGCGCACAAAGTACGCAATTCTAGCGTTGGCGCCAAATTTTAGAATTCAAAATTCGTAAAGATTTTTCAAGCGACTTTTGGAATTTCGAGAAGGAAACGAGTCGCAAATACGATTTCGAACAGGGAAAAGCAGCAACTAGAGTTCTCCATGGCGTTTCACTGTGACATTTTGCAAAAACAATTGAATTTTCACCTGTTTTCAAGCAAAAACTGAGAAAAACTTCTCAAAATTAATTATTTTCCGCTTCAATATTTTCCCATCGAAACCCAAAAATAATCCGATATTTCCTCCTCCAAATTAAGAGAGTGAGACTGGCCGTATCCGGCGATAGAGTCGTCGCCCCTCTCTCCATTTCCCGAACACCAGCCGGCACCTCTCACAAACATCTGATAAACAAGTGGAGAGTGTTTATTTACATTTCACCTGTTTTTGGTGCCTGCTTCGGTCACTCTTTTTCCAACCATCACCCACAGTTTTATTATCACTTGTTTATCAAAAAAAATTGGTTTTTTTTTTGGAAAAAAAATTTTTGAGGCGAATTTTTCTAAAAATACAAATCTAGTTCAACTTATTTAGCAGGATTTCTAACACTTACAAACTTTGAGCTACAAAAATTGCTCGAATTTCGATTCTGAGCGTTATTCTCGGAAAAGTCCAGTAGAGCGCATTTGCGTCTTAATAAAAAATAATTCAAAATTCAAAAATAATGAAAATTCGCAGAGAAAACAAAATGTTTTCCAACTTTTCCCCCGCCGCCAACGTCATTAGTATAATGGGTGCCAGGCACCTGGGCGACGAGAGAGCAAAAGTGAACAACAAAAAATTTGGCTCCGCCCCATTTTTTTCTAAAGTTTGAACCAGTCTCAATTTTGTTCAAGTTTCAATAGTCATTTGAGCCACCAAAAATAGGCCACGCCCATTTTTGCTGCTGCGTATCTCTTGTTCTGCACCCAATTTGCAACACAACTAGAACACTTTTTTTTGATTTGATCATACACACTCATTTATATATGTATGTTTTTCGCGCTCTTCTTCCTCCTATTCCCCCCCCCCCCCCCTCATTGTGTAATTGACGGAAAAACAAGAAGAGAGATGGCCATTGCCAACCCCCGGGGCGGCAGGGGGAAAAAAGAAAAAGAAGAAAAAACGACTACCAGTTTTTTTGCAGCAGTTAGTTTAGTTAGTTTAGTTTTGATTCGGTTAATGGCAGCAGCTTTTTTTCGTGTTATGATGCAAACGCGCTCCAATGGACCTCCCGAAAATTTTGAATTATCAATCGATGCAAAAGCGCTCTGTGTAGAGTGGTCACTTCCAGCAGACTAATATTACACAACAGACACCCTGAAAATAAGAAAATAATCCGTGTCGCTCTGAAAAACAATCAATAAATCATTGGTCCGTGTCCCTTCTGTCTGCCGAGAACGTTCTAATGCAACCTGGATTGTTTTTGTTTTTCGCTGTCCACCACCACCACAGCCACCTGAGGGTTTCTTTTTCTTCTTGCAGTTTTTGTTTTTTTCAGTGTGGTGCAAATCTGTTCTCTAGAATTTTTTTTGTTGTAGTCAGGGGGATTTAGAATCGGAGAACAATATTCAAAACGATTGAGAAAAAGTTTTTAATTGGCGAAATTTTGAAATAATTTTTGAAAATTACTACAAATTGATCTTCATCCTGACAAATAATATATTTGAATTTTTAGCCTTTTCTGAAAAAAATTAGGATTTTTAGAAAGAGATCGGAAACTGCAAAAATTAGAATTTTTTTAAATCCAAGAATTGATTTGAAAAACGAGAAAAAAACACTCTGATTTCCGATGAACTTGATGCCACCCAATTCGGAAAATTTTGAATTTGAGCGTAAATTTTGAACGAATGAGAAACATGCAATTTCATTAGCAGTTTCTCAATTTTTGAAAAAAAAATTTGAATTTTTTCGACTAATTTGAGTCGGAAAATAGTCGAATTAAGTCTTCAAACAATCAGTTTTGTTTCCTAAATTCACGGAACACGTTATGAAAATTTTTAACAGTTTGAAATGAGGTCGGGAATTGCGAGAATGGTTTTTGAGATCAAAAAAAGGTTTCTAGTTTACGAGTGATCAATTGTGCTCTATTTCGAACTTTTTGATGCTCTGAACTCCTTAGTTTCTCCAAAAAAATCATCTCTATTCCGTCTGCAACTCTTCTGGCTCCTCCCATTTCTTCCTATCCCCTCACTTCTCCCCCGAACAAAATCATTAATTCCGCTAATTTTTCAGAGGTGTAGTGGTCGAAACGCAGTGTCAGTTATTAAAGGCAGTCTATAAGCAGCAGCAGCAGAAGCAGTTTCATCAGTTCCTATATAAAATCAGCTACTCTTTTTTACTACTACTATCCATCAGCCAGCAGCAGCAGTCCCATCTCAGAGAAAACCAGTTATAATCCAGTTTGTGTACAAAAAACAGAAGAAAATTAAAATACTCCTCGAATTAACAATCACCATCGCGACGAATAAAATCAAAATATAATGACAACGACACAACAAATCACCACACAACAAATGCAGCGAGAGCAAAGTCCTCAGGATGGGCTCGATGGGCATGAGGAGGCCCGCCTGAATGCGGACTCTGATGACGGGTCACACGGATCACAGGATCCGGGCAAGATGTTCATTGGTGGATTGAGTTGGCAGACCACTGCAGGTAATTTTTTCGGCGAAAAAGAGGTTTTTGGTTGCAAAAATCATTTGAAAATAGGATTTTTCGAGTTAAAACTCACTGAAAATAGTTTATCGCTATCGAAAATTAAGAGAAAACCCAGTTTTTTTGAATTCTAGATCAGTTTTCCAGCCATTTTTACAATAAATGATCACTCAAACTGAATTTTTTTGAGACGGGAAAATAGGGGTTTATGTCCAAACTCATGAGAAAAAAAAAAGCGAATTTTGAGTTGAAAACTACTAAAAATTAAAATTTTTTGACGAAAATCATGAGAAAACCGAGTTTTTTGACAAATTTTTTAGACGAATAAATGAATGTGCCCAGCACAATTCAACAGTTTTCCGGTCATTTTTCAATATAGAATCAGCCAAACTGTAATTTTTGAAAGCGAAAATTGAGATTTTCATGGAAAAAAAATCAATGGAAAATTGAAATATTAGTCCTATGAAAGTAATGAATTTTTGTCGAAAATCATGACAATATCGATTTTTTCGCCATAGTTCTGAACAATAAATAGCTGAATTTGTTCACCAATCTCCCACCACGTTTTCAGCAAATTCTATTTCAAAAAAACTGGATTCTTCCAGTTCTACAGCTATTTTTGCAGTAAAACGATGTTTAAAAAATTCCTAAATCTCTCCATCGATCCGATTCGTTCAGAAAACCTTCGCGACTATTTCGGTCGGTTTGGCGAGGTGAACGAGTGCATGGTGATGCGGGATCCGGCCACAAAACGTGCTCGAGGCTTCGGGTTCATCACGTTTGTCGATCCGTCAAGTGTTGATAAGGTAAGAGCACCGAACTACTGACGCGTCAGCTGACGCAACTAGAAAAAGGAAAAGCTAGGTCGAGAGTTTTCTAATTTTATTCAAAACCACACAAATGGGTTTTCAAGTGCCTTAGCACAAGATACAATCGGAAACTGAACATTTTTTTCCAGGTGCTCCACGCGCGCGATCACGAGCTGGACGGCAAGAAAATCGATCCGAAGGTGGCGTTCCCGAAACGAACACAGGCGAAGGTAATGGGCGAAGGAAACAGCGGTGGTGTTGATCCGTTGTTGATGATGATGAATCATCTGAGTATCCAATATCAAAAACTATACGAGAGAATCGGAAATTCGGAGCCCGCACCACTACCAGTACAAGTTCCACAAGTCCCACCACAACCACAATCACCACCACGAAACTATCGAAACGAGTACAGAGCAAAGGTTTAGAGGAGTTTTAATTGGTAAAACGGAAAATCGGATCGGCTTGGAATCTTTTTTTGGCTCAAAACACTTTTCTGGTCCAAGTTAATTCGATTTTCCGTTTAGGGGGGTATGGTGGGTGGTTCAATTTGGGAGTAATTTTGGGAAGAAATTTGAATCTTTGGGTTACTGTAGAAGACGGGATTACAGGGTGTTTTGGGGATTTTCGGGATTTCAGAGGGAGGTTTTTTCGGCTCATATAGTGTTTTTGAAAGTTTTAAGGTTTTCTAAAGAAAAAATAGATAGTTCTCATTTTGAAACGTTTCGATCAGTTCTAGACATACTTGTGAAATTTCGGCCCGGATTAAAAAAAATGGTGAACTTTTTTTTTCGAAAAAATTTGCACTTTTTCAGAAAGTTTTACATTTTTTCACTGGAAATATTTGAAAATTTTTTTTCTCGATATTTCAAAATTCGCGGTAATCTTCCGGGCCGAGCGGGCCTCCGGGTCGGGCCGGGCCTTGGAATATGGCGGGAAGGCCCGGCCCGTCACAAATATGGTCTTAGATATTCTGAACACTCAGGGTGTTAACCAGGCTACTTTGAGCTTCGTGGTTCTGTTCCAGGCTGATTGAGGCTGTTTAGATCTCTTCTAGTTGCACCGGCCCGGTTTGTACCGTTCCAGACCGCTCTTTTTCCAGGCCAGACCACGTCAAACTATCGCTATAGACGATTTTATACTTGTTAGGTTGCCTTGTTACCGCAATTGAGTCAGTCTCTATGGATTTCGAGCTCCTTCAGGCTCATCCAGATTTCGCAGGTCTAGTGTACAAAGTCCATCAATTTTCAAGCGATACAGGCTGTTATCAGACATTTTCAATTTTTCAAAAATTGACTGTTCAGTGTTCAGCCGGCCTATTGCAGTTTTTTGGATGGTTCAGACCCCTTAGATTCCCTCAAATGATGATTTGGGACCTGTTTCTATCTTTTGAACGGCTAAAAACTCCCAAACTTCTTAGTATAAAAAGTTTAGGAACTTTCGTCCACTTTTCCCATTCACGGAAAATAAAGAAAGTGTGAAAATTGTTGGGTGAGGGCTCTCTCTTCATCCCGTCACACCTCTCTAAGATAATTGAGGGGCAATTAGGCGTTCGGGGTGACGAAGAAAGCCGGAAGACGCTGACGCCGTCCACAGACGCTTGAATAAAGTGCAATTTTTATGGATTTTTTTTCTGTTGAAAATCATTTTTTCATCTCCCTTCCTCGCCAATCGCGGAACCATCACCACTTGTGAATCTCAGGAAGAAGAAGAAAAAATATGCATATTTGTATGCAAATACGATTGTGTTTGTATGGGCCAAAAGGGAGGAGGCGCGCTAATTCGATTTGTGACTCCAACACCGTCGGCGGCACAGCACCACCACTTCTTCGTTTTTCCAATTTGTTCTCTGTCTGGAGAAGTCATTTTTCTTTTGATTTCCGTTCCCATCTCAGATTCTAGAAGATTGGGAAATTGGGTATTGGGAATATCCCAGCAAAGAAGTCTGGATTACTGTAACTCAAAAGTCTATCCGAAATTGGTCAGCCACCTGCTGACCAATTTTTTTGAACACCTTTGAGCAATTCCCTAGGGAATTCTTCCAGGTGTTATTTGTCACCTCTCATCCCACCTGTTCTGTCAGTGACCACAACAATAACAAATTGCAAAAGAAGTGTTAACACAGAAAAATGACGAATGCTCTAAAAGCAGGAGCGGTCATCTAGGCTAGATCCTCTTGTGGTTAATAGGCAGATCGGCTAGTTGATGTCGGTTGACCCGATCTGGCCTAGCTGGATCCTGGAGAACCATGATCTCTATGGACCGCTTGATTGCTCAATGGAGCATGTAGCAGGCCTGGAACAAGCTCCAATGACTCGCGGGCTCTCAAAGCTCCTGTTGCATTCCACGTGGTCAAGCACTTCAACTCGATGACAATTAGGCAGCTCGGCTAGTTGATGTCGATTGGTCTATGCCTACCTTGCTGAACCTTGCTACTATTTCTGATCCCGAAAAAACCGTCGTCTCCATGGAGACCTTCGGTGCCGAACGAAGCATGTAAGCTAGTCTAGCAGGCCTAGAACAAGCTCCAATGGCTCCCGGGCTCTCAGAGCTCTTGTTGCATTCCACGTTGAACTGCAGCTTTAGGAAGCGAACTACTGGGCTCCCAAGCAATCTTCAGCTTACTTATATCCTTGCTAACCTGTGTGGGCCTGAAAACCGCCTGGTGGCTCCCGATGCACCTTTCGGATCCTCGAGATGCAGTTCAACGGAGGACTATAGCCTGAAAGCCCTAAAAATTGTTACATAGTTCCTGTCCCAAACGGCCTGACTCCCGGGCTCTACCTGTGTGCAACGGAGCGCATCTGTAGGCTTTTTTTTTCGGTCTGTCAATTCATCCATCCATCTCGACACAAAATCCATTCCAAAGAGGAAAGTTTTGTGTGCTGCAGCACAAGCAGAAGGAAACGCATCAAAGAGGGCTATTTAACGTGAGTGATGTGGCGCACATTCAGCCCGTATTTGTGAAGGAAGAAGTAGTGTATAGACATAGAAGGAGCCCCCGCCCCGCCCCCTTCTCGCCCATACGCATACACAACTATTGAATGGGTCCCGTGTGTTGTTGTACCTAATTGCAGGCTTATTTTATGAAAATACTCGCTTGCTTTTTTTTTTCTTCTTCTACTTCACAGCACACAGACTACTGCTTTTTTTCTTCTTGGATTTTTGAGTTAAGCCACTACCATCGTCTTGGTTTTTTTTTCGTGCGGTCCGTCTTTGAATGATGATGATGATGGAGAAGGAAGAAGGAGTTGCTCTTCAATCGCAATCCTTTAAACCCCCTCCTCGAGAAGATGGGCGCCTCTAAAAAGAAATATTGGTTTTGAACAAGCACAAAACTCTCCCTTTTCCCCCTTGGAGAAGACACCCTTCCTTGAAGAGGTTCTTCGAAGAAAAGGAGGAAGATAAGGACTAATTCCTCTAATTCGCTCGATGCACCACTTTGATAAATGGTGGAGGCGCTTCCATGGAAGAGGAGGAGATTAGGAGCGTAGGCACGTTGACTTTTCCGAAATTGAACGATTTTGAAGCTTGAATCTGGAGAAGAAGAGCAAATTTTTATGTGAATTTTGCATTGGAAAATGTCAATTTTTGATTGAATTTTTTAATATTTATCTAGCAAAATCGCTTTTTTTCCATTACGAGAAAGAGCTTTTTCCTACCGTAATCCTTGCCTCCTCCATCAAAATCTCCCTTTCCCATCAACAACTTCCTGTGCTCCAGCCCCAAAAGTTTTGGGAGCCGTTCCGTCTATCCGTTCCTCCATTCTTGTGTTTCCGACACGGCTTCTTCTTCTTTTTCTCTGTCTCTTCTCACATCACTCCACATTTCCTTTCCCAAATCCATCCTCCACTTTTGACGGCGGCGACGACGACCTCCGATTCCGTCACATCATCTCGAATTACATGATGCCCATCACACCAATACCACTCCTCACTAGAGCGGTGGCTCATTTTCTTCCTTGCCGATTATTGAAGCGAAATCTGTCAACTTTTGTTTCCTGGTGCAGATTTTGAGACCCCAGGAGGACTGAACCAGTTGGGTAATTGGTGAATTTGAGAGTCTAGACATACTGGCCGGGTTCGTAAAAATCCCGAAAAAGCTGAGCAGGGCTAGGCGAATCTAGCCAGTCCTTATCAGGCCGAAAGTCCGGTTTACTGGACAGTCCTGGTTAGGAAAACTAGGAAAGCTTGCCCAGAGTTAATCCGGCCCAATCTGAGCTCAGTCGTCCGATCAGATCAGAATTGACGATACTGAACTGTTAGAGCAGGCCAAAAAAGGCTATGAAATTCTAGCCGATGAGTTTGTTGCTCAGCTATCTTTCGGTTTTTCCTAGGCCGCCATCCAAATCCTAGGCCATCGTTTCCGAGGAAATAGAGCCCATTAACCTTTTTTATGGCTCCTTTTCCCTCCAAAAAAACAGGAAGACCCTTTTAGGGACCTCCACTCTCTCTCCTTTGGCACTCACTTATTTTTTTTCCAATATATACTTGAAAAAGTATGTGAATGCATTTGTGCTCTCCCCTTGAGTGGGCGTGGCCTCCCTTCCTTTTTCTCCATCAGGTTGAGAGGTCCCCCCCCCCACCATTGCATCCTGGCAAATAGAGTGGTCCCCCTCCGATTTTCCATTTCTTTTGAAAAGCTCAAACCACTTTTCATTCGAGTGAAGGGGAGAGAGAGCACGTGTATGTGCTCTTCTACCTCTGGACATATGTTGTCCACTCCTTTTTTCTACATGATGCAGAACATGGAAATTTTATGGTGGTTATTTTTTAAGCTAGGGGAAGGGAAGTGACTAATTTGGAAGTCAAAATTTTGGCAAATCAGATCGAAATCGGGTCTTTTAGAGCCAGGTTTTTTGTTTCTGTCCGAATCGGCTTAGAATTGGCCTAGATTTCGAAAAATCGCTAACATCATACTTGTGAAATTTCAGCCCGGAGGCCCGGCCTGAAAAGCCCGACCAGGCTCATATTTTTCGAAATTCGCGGTAATTTTCCGGGCCGGCCGGGCCCGTCACAAGTATGTCTGACATGGCTTTATAACGTACTGATTCTCACCGTTTTCGCAACATTTTTTGAACATGGTATTTATCGCATTTTGATCCGTTTTTCGGCCTGAAATGGTCAGGAAATTGGCCTCTCAGATTTTGGCCACTGAAATCGGTCTAGAAGTTGATGTGAAATGTGGCCAATTCCATCCGATTTCAGACCTAGAACTGGTCCAGATCCTGATGTGTTCTGACCTTTCTTCTCAATGTTGTTGCACCGTTTTCGAATCATTTCCGTGGTATTTAGCCCGGTTTCAGTTCGAGTTTTGTCTTTTTTTTTCTCCCCAGTCTTCTGGACCGATTCTGAGCAATTCTAGCCAAATCTGGCGTTCTCTGCTGTTTTCCACCGTTTTCTCCTATTCTTCATCCGCTTCTTTTTCTCAACTTCTCCGAACCTCTCTATCTCTAAATCTACCTTCTAGCGTGCCTATAGTTACCCCATCACTCGATCTACAGTAATCCTTCTCCTGCACACCCACACAATCACTCACACAACGAACAGAAAAAATGGCCTACACGGTGGCGTACGGTATACCACAAATACCACAGATGCCGGTGATACCATCGGTGGCCGGGATTGGAGTATGTTTAGGGAAAAGTTAGGCCGCGGGGGGATCCTAGGTTATCAATATAGGGCTTTGAAATGTGGGAGGACTGAAATTCCACCCATATTTCTAGGGCATGGTCTAGAAATTATAGGGTGGATTTGAGGGACTAGTTTTCCAAATTTTTCTAGGCCATGAATAATATTTTCTCTTCCAGCTCGTCACCAAAACCAAGAAAGTGTTCATCGGCGGTCTGTCGGCCACATCCACCCTGGAAGACATGAAACAATACTTTGAGACTTATGGAAAAGTCGAGGACGCCATGCTCATGTACGATAAGGCCACGCAGAGGCATCGAGGTAATTATTGGGGAATTTTCAAGGGGCAAGCAATTTTTTTCCAGTTTCTAGAAAAAAAAATGGAAAATCGTGCACCTTCAAGGTTAATTTTGTTCAAAATAAAATTTTTTTGAAAACGCGCTCTACTGCTAAAAACTCAAAAAATAATTTTTTTCATTCTGTAAACCGCGCTCTAATGCTAAAAATTCGAAATATTATTTTCCAGGATTCGGGTTCGTGACGTTCGACAGTGACGAGGTGGCCGATAAGGTGTGCGAGATCCACTTCCATGAGATCAACGGAAAGATGGTGGAGTGTAAGAAAGCGCAGCCAAAAGAGGTATGTAGATGGCGCACCATTGAGAATTCATTTTTTCGATGGAGCGCACTTTCCCTCTCTAACACCGATAATAAAGCCTCAGGTGATGTTGCCGGTTCAATTGAACAAGTCACGTGCCGCCGCCGCGCGGAATCTCTACGGAATGCCACCGGAGACACTTCTTGCCTACGCTCAATACTTGCCACGATTCAGCGGAAATTTGATGTATCCGACGTTTGGAAATGGTGAGTTTTGAAATCGGAATTTAGAAAATTTGGGGATTTTTCAACAAAAAATGATAAAAATTCAATTTTCAGAAAAAAAAAACTGATAAAAATTCAAAATTTTCAGAATATTTTTTTTATTTTACAAAAAAATTTGTCCAGAAGCCACCAAAAAAAAAGGGATTTTCGAACCATGTTAGGTAATTTTATTACCGGTTCGCTTCTTATTTTTTCCTCAGCCATATTGTCATTTAGGTCCACTTTTACAGCAATTTTAGAAGTTTGAAAAAACCGAAATGAGCAGTTTTAGGCAATTTTAGCTCCTCTCGTCCGGTTTGGTCAGTTTTTTGCCCGTTCACAACCGATCATTATCCTAGCCAGGTGATCAGCCAGGGTCACATTTTTGAAAAATTATTTTTTCAAATTTTGCCCAATTTTAGGCTTTTTTGTCCAGATTGGATACTGGAAATTTCGTCATAATTGATGACTACCGGCTCATAAAAAGTTCAACTTTTTACAAAGCAAAAAAAAGACACCGTTTCCATTTCCTAGGTCAACATTTGCTGATTTCAGTCAGCCCAAATTTTTGAGATTGTGAAGATAATCAAATTATGCTCAATAATAATGACTTCTTCTTTCAGTATTCCAAAATATGCCGGGCGGCTACTCGGGTCTGAGCACACCGGGCGGCTCCTCCAACCGTCCACCCCACCAATTCGACACCGCCAGTCTCTACGGACTGAATAACGGCGGTCAACACTTGGCACTCGAGGCACAGACTCAAATGTTCATGACTCCACAATCGCATTACGGTCATAACAAGTATTAGAAGACCCCGCCCCCTCTGGAGACCACGCCCCCTTTTTCTCGAATTTCCCCCTTATTCATCCCATTTTCATCATCATCAATCGCGTCTGTTGTATAACAAAATGTAAAAAGTGTGAATAACGAATTTGTCAGATATTTTTGGGTCTTGAGTGGAAATTTTGTTTTTTTGGTTTAGCGGCAATTTGAATTTTCAAAAATTCAAATTCCCGCTTGCCCCGCCCCCAATAAATTTTCCCTTCAAGACCCAAAAATACGAATTAGACCATGCTAGATGCCTACTCGCTTTTTTTGCTTCTATTTTCTCTTTTTTATTTCTTTTTTCCTTCTTCATCACCATCAATCAATTTCTTACAAAAGTCAGCTACAGTACCCCGCCTACCGTACTCCATCCGACCTTACAGTATCCCTGAGTAGAAAAAGTGTGTCATGATCATCACCATCCATCCCAATCAACATCAAAAATCACTTCTAGATGGTTTATTAATTTTTTTCATTTTCTTCCTCTTCTAGACGCCCCGCCCCCTTTCCCCCTCTGATTGTAAGCCACGCCCCCTTTTTTCCGACGACTTACCCAAGTTTTTTCATGTCACAAGTCTCAGTTTTGGACCAAATTTTTATTGGAATTTTTTTTTGCTCAACGAGACTTTCTTGACAAAAGACCCCACGCCTCTTTGAATTTTCTAGAATAGATACAGTTAGCCACGCCCCCTTTATTTCGGTCCCGCCCCTTTCCTTCAATATTTGAGAACCCGGTGTTCACTAAACAGAAAAGCCCCTTCTATTCGGTTCTACTAATTTAGATTCATAGAGAATTCCTCATATTTCATACTCATCTCGCCTTCTCCTTTTTTTTCAGAGTGGGGATTACTGTAGATTCTCAATGGAGCGCGTTTGCTCGAAAATTGGAAGTTGTTGCAAACGTGCTCCATTGAGAAATGAACAGTAATTCTTGCTCGAAAAATGCAATACCATAATCTCCTCGATTCTTTTTTTCGTTTTTTGAAATTTTTATTGATTTTTTCTTGTCCTCCTCCTCCTCCACCCGAAATCTATGTATTTTCAAAACAACATTTTTTGTTCTCACCCCTCCTCCTCTCCATCTTTCTCTGTGAATCTACTTTCCTTTTTCTTTGTCAAATTTTTATTTATAAAACTTCCCAAACACAAAGCGTCGAGCGCGCAAAAATCCTTTGTCTTTTTTTGTGAAATTTGAGTTTTTATGGCCAGAACCCCACCCCCGATTTTCTCCTCTTCTCTTTGACTCTGTAAAATAATATTTTATTTTATGCGAATGAACAAAATGATAACTTGTAATTGTTCAGGATTTTTCGCATTTATTCAAGATTAAGTTTAAGTGAACTTGAGTAATCCCGTTTCCTTTATCCTGGCCGAGGTGTCTTGACTGTTCACCCTCGGTCTTAATCCACCCCTGTGGGACTGATCGATTTCGTTGGTTGGTCTGATTCCTCTGTTCAATAGTCAGTCTAACACACCGTTGTCTCTTTGTCTTTATTTCATACTGCACGCCGCTAGAGTAGGTGTACCTTTGTGGTATTTTTGTGTCCTAGTCGGTATAGTACCTTATCTCGGCGCCGCTAGATCCTAGAAGATGCGCTGTCAGATTTGCGTTTTTTCACCATACATTTTCCTAGAAATTACTGTTATCGTTTTTTTGGCTGACAAACTCCTAGGTTTCCCCAGGCAGATAACAATCTTGTAGAGGGTTGGACCTCACTTGGAGGTTATCCTTCTTGTTTTTTTTTTCGGAAGATACGATAAACTGAGAGTAGAGTTGAAATGTCCCTCCAATGTAGTAGAACGGCAAAGCTAAGGGTACTTTTTGTGCATTTTTGCGTCTTTGTGCTGCAGCGTACGGGGTTTGCTAACCTTGTATTACTGTAACACGGAGTTCCCAAACGTTTTTCACTACAACATGCTGAAGCAAAAATGCATGAAAAGTCGCCGAAAAAGTCCCGCAACTTTCATGTTCTACCACCTTTAAAATCTTCACTACCCTAGTATAGAAATCAGATTTCCCAGAATGTGGTCTTCCTTGCGTCCCTTCCCAGAGTCCCTTCCCAAAGAGTTTATTGATTAGCTGTCAGTTATTATGGTCATTAGAGCCTTCTGACATTGAGAAATGATTGACAGTCTTAATCCCTTCCTGCAGGACTGATCGATTTTGTAGGGTGGTTTGACTCCCTTAGTCTTCTGTGTATCCGAGTCTGACTAGTACCTTATTCCAAATCTCTTGGTTTTTTTTATCCCACTATTCGGTCCCGTTAGACCCCTGGTAGTCACTAGTAAGGATTTCCTTCCTTGTTATTTTTTCAGAATTCGCCCTAGTCTGACTAATAACTTGCTCTTCTTTCTATCCCAGTCTTTTCTTTCATGGACACTGTAAACGTACAATCCTACTATATTAATTCTCGTTATCAATCTACTTTTATTCTTTAAAAAAGGACACCGTACATATTTTAAAATATTATTTTTTCAGAACCTTCTCAGTCAACTTACGATGTTCTCCACTCACGAGTCTTCACTCAAAACCTTAGAATCTCCAATTGAGAATCCAGTCATCTACCATCACACGCTTGCCCGAGAAACCTATGACTCTATCGACTTGACCCGGAAGGCTCCAAAGGAGGAAGAGGAGTGCTCATATGTCACTTCTGTAATCTATTTCGATTCAAAAATCAAAAAAGAGAAGGAGACAGTGGAGGAAAAATCCCCGGAGCAGAAAGCCGTGTTCGCTACTCAATCCTATGATTCCATCGACTTGACCAGGAAACCCCCAAAGGAGGCGGAGGAGTGTTCATATATTACTTCTTCGATCTATTTTGATTCAAAAATCAAAGAAAAGAAGGAAGTAGAGGAGCGGTCACCTGAACAGAAGACCTTGTTTTATTCTGAAACGTATGGTTCCATTGATTTGACACGAAAGTTTCCGAAGGAGGAGGAGTGGATTTCCTATTTGGATCATCCAGAGTCTGAAGTAGAAGAGGAGAAGATTCCAGAGGAGAAAGAGGAACTTTCCGCCGAACAGAAGATTTTGCATGCTCCAATGTCATACGATTCCATTGATCTTACTAAAAGGGTAAGTAGCTTTTTTGAAACCGCGCTCAATTGACAGCTAGTAGCTAAGAAAAAGACGGAAGTAACAGCACATCCTTCTGGTCAGGAAAGTCTAAAAATGCGTTTAACTCAATCAGAGCGCATTTGCATAGCTATAAACTAGCTTTAAGAATGTGCTTCAAGTTAGCGATGGAGCGTAATTGCTATGTTAGAAAATACCAAATCAATAAATTCTTTCAGAAATATCCCCGTGATAGTGGACTTCTAGAGGACAATGCATCACAATGCGATGTCCAAAACTTGACTGCAGTTCCTGAAGAACCAAAATCTGAAATTCTCGAGAACCTGCCTCCAAAATCTCCAGAACCTTCTGACGTCCAACCTCCAGCCAAAATCCAAAGAAAGAATAGAAGAATCGACACCTCGTTTGTCATGCAACCGGTCAAAAAAATCGAGGGAGACACTCCACAGCGACCATTCCCGAAAGAGTTGTACTGGTACAATCCGGCAGTCAGTGGCACCGCAACGGAGATTTTCGATATGTTGTTCAAATCGAGGTATGTTTTTTTTGAGCCTGAATGATCTGGAGCCTTAGCCCGAATAATTACGAGTCTGAGCCTGGGGGGGGGGCAGTCTGAGCCTTGGCCTAAGTGATCTTGTCGTTATTCTGAGCTTGAACAGTTCTGAGCCTTGTTACAATACTGAATTGTCATAGCTCCCTGAATAGTTTGCGGTCTAAAAGTGTCAAGCCTAAAAAATAATCAACTCAAATTTCCAGCTCCCAAGCCAAACCCAAGTACACCCATGCGAACTTCTCCGCTCCAGCATCAGCTTTAAAAATCATGAAACAAGCTCGTCAGAAAGGTCTCCAGACCACCACGGGAACTCTAAAGGATCAACAGAAGCCCCGGAAACAGAGAAAAGTGTTAGACAGTCTGCAGAACACCCTATGGCTGATCCATGCTTACAAGAGGGATGCAGTTCTGGAGCACAATTCGAGATCCACGATCCAAAAGTTCTCGTGCACTCGTGGAGATGATGGGCGGCTCAGGATCCTGGAGAAGAACGATTTATCGATTGTTTGGAATTTGAGTCAACGGGAACCTGATTGGCAGGTCAAACCAGTGTTCATCGATGGGATTTCTATTGTTGATATGGCCTCTGGCTCCGGCTCCATCGGACTCCCCGTGCTCCAAGTCCAATTATTGATTGAAATCCTCTTGCATTTCATTATCGATGGACATCAAGTAACCCTTTTTCTGCCGGAGATTTACAAGACTGACTCTGAGAAAATCGATAATTCGCAGGTTTTCAAGTTCCTCTGTACCTTGGATGTTATCAAATTTGTGAATAAGAAAAGTAGGAAAGCTGTTGAAGCTGAGGTTTTGATGGAGGCTGAAAAGGTAAGCGCGCTAACTTCATTTTTGAAAAAAAAATAAAATCAATATTCTTCCAGACCGCCGGTATCATCTGCTCCAACTCCGATGACATCCATACTACCTTGTCAGTCCAATGCTTCCCAGTGCTTCATAAACTGTCCGAGAGCAATTACAAAGTGAGCACAGTTTTCGCACGAAAGGATTCGTCTAAAAATGTAAGTGCAAACTCGGAGATTGCTGGATTTGCCGTGGAGCGCAGTTTATCGTATTTGAATTGCAAAAAAAAAAATAATTTTCAATTCAAAATGTTTTCAGTGCCGCCTCTACCCAAAGGAAACCGCCGAAATCGACACGTCCATCTACCAGCTGACTCTGGAACGTCAAGTATTCCTAATCTGCTCCTTGTTCCACGTCACCACGTTCCATGGACAACGAAAACAGCAGATTGAGGTATTTTTGATGATTATCAACAGGTTTTTGCCAGAGATTCTGCCAAAATTCATGGAAAAATCAATGATTACCACTGTTGGAGAGTCCATCGAAAAGCTTCAGCGGGAGCAGAATTTGGAAAATTGGCCCATTTTTTTGAAATAGTTCTCTTGTTTTTTGTTTTGTTCTTTTTGTTTTTATTATCAAAACTGTTATTAATAAATAAAGATTTCTATCTGAAAAAGTTTTCTGAACCGATGACTGACAATCCAAATCCACTCCTGTGGGACTGATCGATTTTGTTGGGCGGCTTGTCTAAGCCAGTCTGCTCTGTACCCTAGTTCGACTCATACCGTTTTTTTAGTTAGGCAGCAGTTTGGTCAATTTGGTCAATCGACTTGGCACGCGTTTCTCGACCAAAGAAGTTGCCACGTGGAATCTTCCAGAAATCAGGAAATTCCTCGTGAAGAAGCGTGGGAAAATGATGACTATAGGATGGATTACTAATGGCCCTATCTCCTTTGTCTTCTCATGTCAGTAGTGATCTATCAAATTGTGACAGGTGAACAACCAATCTGTCATTTATTGACATGTTTCTGGAATAATAAGGGGGCGGAGTCGGGGGCGACTTGGGAGTCAATATGGTTTGACATGGTATGACAGGTCATCGGGGTAAATGGATTAGTGGGCGCCGCCCCCTTGACAGACACTCCATATAAAACCTCTCAGTCGTCATTCTTACATTTTCGCTACCTACCTTTTGGTGACCCCTCTGAGGGGTCTCTTCCTCCCTCTCTCTCTCATAATCCAATCGATCGATTTGATCTCAACATAAACTCTCCCCTCATTTAAATACTGACCTGCTTCTTCGGAAGCTACGTCGGTTATAACTTTACCCCTTTAGGACTGACCTGCTTCTTCTGAAGCTACGTCGGTTATAACTTACCCCTCTAGGACTGACCTGCTTCTTCGGAAGCTACGTCGGTTATAACCATACTTGCAACGGGCCGGGCCGGGCCGGCCCGGCCCGAACTGCCCGCAATTCCTTGAGTTAAAAAAAGTTTTGGATTGATTTCAGGCTGAGGCGGGTATTTGACTGATAAGAAAAGATATTAACAAAATTTTCTGGAAGATTTTGCGTAATTTGCGGAAGATACGATCGTCCATGAGATTGCTTTTCTAATTTAAAAAATAGCGTATTTATTGAAATAGACCCGATTAACGGTCCGTATCTCATTTACATCGATGGCAGCGACGAATATGAAAAATACGAGGAACAGACATGAGGACATGGATCAAACTCATTTATCGAGAAACACAGCGTCTGATTCCATATGACAACAACACGGCTAAATAAGACACACCCGTGTGAACAATAATCTTATAATTCATGCTTTTGTAATGAATACGTTCCTACTACTTTAGGGTTCAGATCGCCACCCATGACCTGCAGACGTACGATGCACTTGTTGCATCATTCCATCCAATCGAACTTCGACCAAACGAA
>GL379789.1:256052-291713 GCA_000143925.2 Caenorhabditis brenneri | reverse complement strand
AGAAGTATTTATCTATTCCAGTCAGATCTTCACAAAAAACGGACCAAAATACAAAAATTCTAAAATACTGCTGAGTAAGGGATTCGTGAGGAATCCCTAAAAGAGCCTCCTCTTCCACCTTCTCCACTCCGATGTCTTAACCCAGTCGGATCTTTACGAGGACCGACAAAACTCTACAAAGGATTCAGAAGAAGCAGGTCAGTCCTAAACGGGTAAGTTATAACCATACTTGCAAATCTGAGGGCCGGCCCGTACGGGCCGGGCTGTGGACAAAACGGGCCGGGCCGGGCCGGAGAAACCGTCGGCCCGGCCCGGCCCGTTTTGTCCACAGCCCGGCCCGTACGGGCCGGCCCTCAGATTTGCAAGTATGGTTATAACTTACCCCTTTAGGACTGACCTGCTTCTTCTGAATCCTTTTTAGAGTTTTGTCGGTCCTCTTAAAGATCCGACTGGGTTAAGACATCGGAGTGGAGAAGGTGGAAGAGGAGGCCCTTTTAGGGATTCCTCACGAATCCCTTACTCAGCAGTATTTTAGAATTTTTGTATTTTTGTCCGTTTTTTTGAAGATCTGACTGGAATAAATAAATACTTCTATCTGAAAAAGTTTTCGGAACCGGTTTTCATGCAGAAAAACTTTGTGAAACTCCGGATCCAAACCTCGGAGAAATCCCGGATAAAACTCTCGAAAAACCCGAGAATAATCCCTTTTTTTGCAGTTTTTTGTAGCTTCTGCACTGTAACTGCTATGTTTTTGCAGTGTTTCTTCAGTAATTCTGCAGGGTTTCTGCAGTTTTTTTTTTGCAGTTCTGCTGCAATTTTTAGTTCGAGAGAAAGTTTTCAATTTTAAAATTTTTATCGAATTTTTTCGCATTTTTTTGTCATAGTCGAATTAATAAAAATTCCAAAAAACTGGGGAGTGTATCTTTTGAGTGTGCAACGGGGGATGAGAAATTTGGGGGGAATTCAAAAAAAAAGAAAGAATTTCGGAAGAGAACAGAAAGAATTGAATGATGTGGAAGGACAAGAGGATACGGTAGGAGAATATAAAAAATTCAAAAAATTGCAAAAAAGGCATCTATTGGGGGTCTGGGAGTTAGTCAGGGGTCTGGGAGGGAGGGACAAGAGAACATTGAAAAAGTGGTGAGAGGAACCCGCGTGGAGGACATGATGAAAACACGAAATTGTTTTTGTTAATGGAAAATTTAAAAAAAAAAGGACTTGGCGGTAATTCAAATTTTTTTAATGGGAAAAAAGAGATCATATAAAGTGTCCTATAACTATTTCTATTCGGGATAGACGATATGAGATTTGGTGCATGCTTAAAGGCGCATGGGTATTATGGTACCGGGGGAAACGAAATTCGGCGGGAAATCAAAATTCAAATTTCCCGCCAAACCTATCAAAAAGGAAAGAGGCACTCGGTGAAGAGATCCCTGAGAAGTGTCTTGGGTGGGGGCGAAGAACAAATAATGGCACCGGGAGAGAAAAATTGGAAAACGAGATATCGATTGAAAATTCACAGAATCGTGTCCGACTCCTGGGTGGGTGTTGGGGGTTCGTGTGAGGACAGACGAGAGACCCGCATGTCCTCCACGACTCCGCCCCCACCGCCATTGGGCAGACGAATCGCCGATGAGATGTAGTTGTTGGGACGATGACGTGGGTATTGATCGCCTGGAATTGTGAGTTGGAGCGCGGTTGCTCAAGAAATTTTTTTTTGAAATTTTTCCGATTTTTCTGGTACCAAAAAGTAGAGGATTTCATGCTGATCATTTTTGTCTCTTGCACTTTTTCTCTATCTCTTCTGGTTCTAGAGATATAGGCGTCCAAAATGGCAGAGAGATAGAGTGAGGAAGAGACGCAGAGAAGCGCGCCCTTCTCTTTCTCTGCGTCTCTCCTCGCCAAACTTTCGTAGCGTATATCTCGCGCCGCAGAGAAGCTAGAGAAAAACTTCAAGAGACAAAAATAACAAGCTCAAAATTCTCTATCGATTGATACCAAAACAAATCTGAAAATTCAAAAAAAAATTCTATCCAAAAAAGAAGTGAAAACCAAAAAATATCCAAAAATTCGCCAATCGTGCAAGGCTCCGATTGTTATCTGCATAACCAATCAAACACACACATTCCACGGTTTTTTCACCAGAGTGCAAGTTCGCTCTATTGATAATTATCAATAGAGCGTACTTGCTCAAATGATAGAGGTACTGGGATAAGTTTACGGGTGAAAATGAGAGAGGAAGAGAGATGGAGAGAGAAGAGAAAAAGAGTAGGAGAAGACTACAGAAATCTCAATGGAGCGCGTTTGCTCTTGAGGGGATTTTCGGCAACGGCAACTTGCCCTTTGCTTGCTAGGCAAACAAAAGGCAAGTTGGTCAGGTAGACACTCAAGTGCTATGGGGTGATCATGTGCTAGCACTTCATCTATAGCACAAGACCCAAGAATAGCGCTTGATCACCCTATAGCACTTGAGAATTTGCCCGTTGGCCACGGCTCGGCAAGCTAGCGGCAACTTGCCGAAAACCCCCTGATGTGTGATAGAAGGTCACGACATTACCACAATACAGTTAGGTGAATTTAGTGGTGTCATCAGAGAAAAAAAATCAATAGTGAGAGGAACATAGGAGGGATACTGTAGTAAAGGGTCTAGTGGTGAATCTCGTGGTCAGTCATAGAGGACAGTTAATGATGATGGTGCTAAGGGTAAGAGGGTGCAATTTCAAAAGTTGCTCAGCCTAAAATTTTGAAAATTGATGATGTCTGAGGATTTTGTGCAAATTCGCTCCATTGATAATCAAAAAACGAGCTTGGAGCATTTTTCTAGCACTTCTAGATCCCGAGATACAGATCCCGAGATATCAGAAGTTTGAAGCGCAGCGAGTGAGAGGCGCAGGCAGGCGGGCTGTCTGCGTGTCTGCGTCTCTCACTCTCTTGCCTCTCAAGCGCATACCTCGCGACGCAGAGAAGCTAGAGAAAACTGCTGAGTGCAGTTTTGCTCAAAATTCAATTTTGCTCTACTGATGGTCGTCGATAGAGCGAGTTTGCATTAGAACAGCTTGGAGCGTTTCCTAGCTTCTCTAGGTCACATTGTAAAGACCCAGGTAGAATGCAAGTGCGCTCTATTGAGAACAGAGGCGTAGCTTGACGAAAGGCGCGAAAATTGAGTTTTTCGGGAAAATAATTTCTCAATAGAGCGCACTAACATTCCTCACAGATCCTCACAACTTTGAAGCCGAGAGAGTGAGAGACGCAGGCATGCGGACAGTCTGCACGCCTGCGTCTCTCACTCTCTCGCCCTCCAAACTTCGACTGCCAATATCTCGAGACGCAGAGGAGCTAGAGAAAAGTTTCCAACTGGAAATTTGCTCAGAATCTCTTTTTCTGTTCAATGAGACGTTTTTCAAAAAGTTCAAAAAGCTCAAAAAGTGAAAAAGACACTGTGGAATTGAGATAAGTAGTTCACTGCAAAAACACTGACGACCACTATGAATTATGACGATATATAGAGAAAATCAGAATGAATCACGAAAAAAGGAAAATCAGAAATCAAGAAGAGATGCAAAAGTAGGTGGTAGTAAGGGAAGGAAGGCAAGTGCGCTCTAGTGATAAGGTTAGTTTCAAGCTAATTGTCATTAGAGCGTTCTTGCAGCCTATAAATAAGGAAATGGATTAGGGGACTACTACCAAGGTGAATATTGTACGTGAAACTGTGGTTTGTTTGAGATTGGATGCGGATAACGAACCTTCTGGAGCATTTGGAGCATCGATAGCGGGATGGGGGTCACCGCCTACCTTCATTCGACGATCCGTTATTCCTGGCCATTGCCTGATCTTTGACCAGCTTGATCAGCGTCTCCATGTCACTGTTGAACTTGTTCTGCATTCGTTCGATTTGGCTGGAAAAATAAAAATTTGAGAAAAAATTGGAATTTTTTGATTGCATCTTGTAGAGCTCAAAATTCTGAGCATTTTTGTCTCTTGTGCCGTCATTCTAGCTCTTCTGGGAGGCGAGATATGAGCGCTTCAAGTTCGGTGCCGAGAGCGAGGGAGGGAGCAGACACGCAGACAGTCTACGCGTCTGCGTCTCTCTCTCTGCGGCGCCCAAACTTAAAATGGCCGTATCTCGAGAAGCAGAGAAGCTAGAAAAACGGTCCAAAAGACGGATATAGTCAGTTTTTCACGCTGAACAATTCTAGATAGGTGAGAAAGCCTTACCTCTCAATATTTTCAAGCCTCCTGCTGAACATGTACGACCTCCTGTCGTCATACTCATCTGATCGATCTGAAATAAACAATTAGGTTTAGCTTGAATATAAGGACTCATGATGAACTGATTTATAGTCTGTACTACTCCTAGTTTGTGCTCTGTGTTTATAATTACTCCTGAATTTCAGGTACACTGCCTGCTCAGAGCATTATATCTCGGTTGTCTTTAAAGCTATCAAAAAGTAGTCAACTAAAGAAAAATTAAGCAAATTATTTCAAACATTTTACTAGTTGCACATTTTTTGGTAGCAATTAAGGCAACCGAGATATCCTGCTTTGAACATACAGAATTTTTTGTGGGTCTGTGGTTTGCCTAGTACTTACTGTTCAGAGCATTATATCTTGGTTGCCTTTGCAGCTATAAAAAAACAACCGACTAGAGAAATATTTAGTAAGGAATTTTAAGCAATTTACTAGTTGACCACTTTTTGATAGCTCTCAAGACAACCGAGATATCCTGCTCTGAACATATAGTGAGCCTAAATCTCTCTAACCTCCACTCCAGGAGTCTAACATTACCAAAAACTGTAGTTTTTGTAGTTTTCGCAGCCAGTTTTCTATTGAAAAGTCACTCAAAAAAGTCACACAAAAGTGTTAATCAGCGTTAATTCAATCAATATTCACACCATGCCAAATTTTCACACAAAATCGCTCCAACCATTTTTCTCAAAACTACCGTAATCCTCACCGCTCAACTGCTGCGAATGCGTCCCATCGTTCATCATATGATTACTCTGTGGAGGAGGTGGAGGTTGAATCACAGTCGTCGGTGAATTGCCGGGCGGTACCGTAACCCCTGGAAGGGTTACGGTATTGCCACGTGCAAACGCGCGGATATCATCAAAAAGAGCGTCGTCCTCCTCGGCATGCTGGATGTTGGGTCGTCTCAAAAGGGGCGTGGCCTCCGAGCGGGTTGCTGTGAGAGCGGCGTGTGGGGGTGAGCAGCGAGATGAGCCTGATGGTTAGTAGTGGTGAGATGGGGGGATGGGAGGATAACATAGGAATATTCACAGAAAGCCAAGAAAATTCTCAAAACGGGGTGGAAGTTTTTTTGTGGGTACAGTGGGTAAAGCAAAACTTTTTTGAAAAAAAAGTGGAAGCTTTCTAGCTATTCTGCCTGCCTAGATACCGCCTGTAGGCTAGAGAGCAAGAGACGCAGAGAGGACAGAGTGTCTGGTCTGCCTGCGTCTCTCACTATCTGACCGACTGTTTACAAGCGAGAAAATGAGAGACGCAGACAAGGAAGACAGTCTGGCATGTCTGCGTCTCCACCTCAATAAAAAACTCACTCCTACTCCCAGCCGACTGCCTCCTATCGATGGGATTCGAATCGCATCTTGACACGGACTCGGCACTTCTCCTAACGGCACTCGGATTTCTGCTCTCCCCATCCGGCGGTGTTGTATGCCTGTCTTTATTAAGGGATGATGACATTCGAAGCAGTTTGTGACGATCGAATTTCTTCCGCAAACTTTGTGCATCGTCTCGTAGGTTGTAGGTGATGGTGAGGTTTTTGCAGAAAGTCTCCGCGAATTCTGGATACATGTCTAGGACATCGAGAAGGTCGTCTCTGGAAAATAAGGAAGTTTAGAGGAAGCGAGAGAGCGAGAGGGCAGAGAGCAGAGAGTCTGTTTCCCTGCGTCTCTTGTCTTCCCTTTAAACAGAGCAGTAAGTTCAGTGCAGCATATCTCAGTTGCCTTTGCAGCTATCAAAAAGTAGGTGACTAAAAAAATGTTAAGCAGAACGTTCTGAGCATTTCTTTAGTTGACAATTTTTTGCTAGGTTCAAAGACAACTGAGATATACTGCTCTGAACAGTGAGTACTGCCCACTGTTACAAATTACACTGTATGTTGATAGCTGCATATCTTGTTTGGTTTTTAAGCTATCAAAAAGTAGTTCACTAAAGAAATGTTGAACAAAACGTTTTGAGCATTTCTTTAGTTGACAATTTTTTGCTAGCTTCAAAGACAACCGAGATATGCTGTTTTGAACATAGCAGAATTTCGGAAACCTTCCGAGGTGATCTTTCAAAAACTGGAGGAGAAAGTTAGAAGTAACTAACACGAATAGTATATTTCTTAGATTCTTGTTAAAAATTGTGGGAAGTTTCAACCTTAGACATCTCTCCATGAAGGAAAAACTCACCTCAATATCTTATGAAGATCACAATTCGTGAGTGCCCGAACATTACACGATGACTTCCCGACTTCATCATAGAGAAGCGGATTCTCACCAAAGATGTCGTCCTTTCCTGAAAAATCATTGGAAATTTATTGATATATTGCAAAAAAAATGCTTGGGGGCTCGTAAGGTATGACAGGTAACTTTCAGTTACAAGGGATTTGTTTTCACATTGGTTCTGAATATTCTATAAATTGGTATTCTGAAAGCAACTGTCTCTGTGAGTAAATTCTGAAATTTTCAGCATTCACTGGAGCCGTTGAGTCTGGAAATCTTAATCTGAAATCGCCGATGCATTGGGGTCAGATAGGCGGGGTCAGATATTCAGGTGAAAACTTCCAGATTCTCAGGCTTCAGTAATGGCTGGAAATTTCAGAACCCGCTTCCAGAAGCATCTATTATTAGAGCACCGATTTATAGAAAATTTCGGTTTTTATCAGCTGTAAAACTCACCGAGAACACCCATCACATTATTATCATCATTCAATATCTCGACACTCCCCCTCGCGATAAAATACAGTCCCGTCAGAATGTCTCCTCTGTGTACCAACGTGTCTCCGGGAGGCGAGTGTGTCGTTCGAAACCTCATCGACAATGCCCTCAAACATCCGGGTGTACTTCCTGCAAACGCTGCACATCCACTCAACAAATTCCGATTGAGATGTAAGCAGATATCAGCTTGTAGGCAGTCCGGGAACCCTTTCAACACTAAGTTCATATCGATTCCGTTCGTGTAGGCCCACGCGTGTTGAAAGTACTCCTCCAGTCGTTGTCGGAGTGGGTTTGGGATCTGGAAAATGAAGATTTTGTGGTTTTGTAGATCGATTGGGGTTCATTACGCGAAATATAACTGTAACAGCACAAACCACAGTGAATCCTGTAGTTTAGACACTTAGAGAGGCATATCTCGGTTGCCTTTAATGCTATCAAAAAGCAGTCAACTAACAAAATGTTGAGCAAGTTATTTTGAACATTTTATTAGTTAAACACTTTTTGGTAGCTCAAAAGACAATTGAAATATGCAGCGTCAAACTTTTAGTGTAACATTGTAGCCGTGGTTTACCTGGTACTTACTGTTCAGAGCAGTATATCTCGGTTGTTTTTAGAGCTATCAAAAAATAATCAACTAAAGAAATGTTGAGCAAAACATTTTAAACATTTTATTAGTTGAACACTTTTTGATAGCTTCAAAGACAACCGAGATATACTGCTCTGAACAAAAATTATTGGGTGTATGCTGTAAAGGGTTTACGAGTTTCAACCTATGCGCCTTTGAACTGTTTTTTTTCTAGAGTATTGGGATCACTAGGTCCTTGTTCATAATTTTTTGGAAACTGAAAACATGCTGAAAACGAATATTGCAGTAAAAAATTGAAAATTTGTGTTCCTGGGGAGATCGTAAATCCCGAAAGTCAGGTACACCCAGTACCTTGTCTTCAGAGCAGCATAACTCAGCTGCCTTCAGAGCTATCAAAAAGTGATCAACAAGAGGAATGTTAAGCAAAACATTTTCTACATTTTATTAGTTGACAACTTTTTGATAGCTTAAACGACAACTGAGATATACAACTTCGAACTTAAAGTGTACTTTGTTACAGTGGTTTGCCTTGTACTTACTGTTCAGAGCATCATATCTCGGTTGTGTTTGAAGCTATCAAGAAGTAATTAACTAAAAAAATATTAAGCAAAACATTTTGAACATTTTACTAGTCAAACACTTTTTGATAGCTTCAAAGCCAACTGAGATATTCTGCTCTACCCCCATTCTCACCTGATGAAACCGAATGAACTCCCTCAACCTCGACATTTCCGTGTGATACCGTGCTGTTCCAGAGTACAACCTTTGAATAATCGCAGACACATTTCCAAACACCGAAGCGTACATCAAAGATCCCAATATCATCATAATAATTGTGAATATCTTCTCCGAGTCCGTCGTCGCCGACACATTACCAAAACCGATTGATGTGATTGTGGATAGTGTGAAGTATAGGGATGTTACGTATCGACTTTTTAACGTTGGTCCACCGGTGGGTACTGTGCCGTTTGTCGAGGTGTACGGTTGGGTTAGTTGTTTAGCTGAAAATTGTGGAATTGCAAGGTTTGATTTGGGAACATTCGGTTTGTGGAGCTACTGTTTGTTCAGAGCAGCATATCTCCGTTGTCTTGAAAGCTATCAGAAAATGTTTAACTAGTAAAATGTTTAGAATGCTTTGCTTAACATTTCTTCAGTTGACCACTTTTTGATAGCTTCCACGGCAACCGAGGTATGATGCTCTGAACTTACTACACTGTTTACAGGGAAGACAAGAGAGTAAGAGACGCAGGGAAGCAGACTCTCTGCAGTCTCCGTCTCTCACTATCTCGCCTCCGAAGCAAAAAACTTACAAAGCTGATGCAGCCATGTGTACTCTTTGTGTGATAATTCTGCACTACCAATTGCATACCTAAAACATTCATTTTTATTTTTTTACTAACCCATCAAAATCCAACTCACCATATACACGCCAACCAATGTGCTATCAGTGCGAACGTGGCCATTAAGAGGAGCAGAACGGCGGCACCGTATTCAGAATACCTATCCAGTTTTCTGGCGACCCGTACCAGTCGTAACAAGCGAGCGGTTTTCAGCAACCCGATTAGTGTTGTTGTCTGAAAAATTTTTTTTGAAAAATGGAAATTTTTTGATTGCATCTTGTAGAGCTCAAAGTTCTGAGCATTTTTGTCTCTTGTACCATTTTTCTAGCTCTTCTGGGAGGCGAGATATAGGCGCTTGAAGCTTGGAGCCGAGAGAGAGGGAGGGAGCAGACACGCAGACATTCTGCGCGTCTGCGTCTCTCACTTCGGCGCCTAAACTTGAACTGGCCGTAACTCGAGACGCAGAGAGGCTAGAGAAACGGTCCAAGAGACAAATATGGTCAGTTTTTCATGCTGAACATTTCTAGATAGGTCACACCTCTCAATATTTTCAAAAAAACCTTTCCAATAAGCAAAACATACCTCATCACTGTTGGTACTGACGAGTAGTAGATCAAAAGGCACCGCGGCAACCATATCGATAATGAACCATCCCTTGAAGTAGTGCGTCGCAATCTTTCCAGGATGTGACACAACCTGACCCGTCTACACATTATTTTTTGTAACCCTCTCCTCCATCAACTAACCTCCTCATTCTCATTGACATATGTGGTCCGAAAATTAATAATAATATCAACAATAAACATGATATCAACAATCAGATCGACAATCTCCAGCGGTTCCGTAAACCGCGACTTTTTCGTCGTGTCCTGAAGTTCGCGGAGTAGGAATGCGGCGACGTACGGTGTGAAGATGGCCGTGTAGATGACGAGTAACAGAATTATCCAATCCCATACTGCTTTGAATGGACTGAAACATCAGAAAAATTGGGGTTGTGGAGTTGGGAATTTGAAAAATTTATTTGAAAAATTTTGGACCATTTTTCTGGGTTTTAAGAAAGCTTCAGAATTCATAGCCTCGAGCAAGTATGTCTAGACATTTATGCTCTCTGAGTCTATGCTATTAGAAATGAAAAAAACGGATGCTTTAGAAAATTGTTAACATGACAGAGGCAGTCTATAAATCTGTTTAGAGTCGTCCTGATATTTAAGGAAAGTTCGAAAAAACTACCTTGTCCCCTCGTGTTTTATAACTATCAGTCTGAAAATTGATTGCTCAGTTTTTGAAATAAAGAAATTAAGACCTTTCAAATGAGTATAATCATGACTAGGTTCCGAAAGTTGTGACTTTTTTGGATTAAAGGTGCATAGGCATTTTCAAAAAATTTCTATCCACTCAGAATTTGGTTTTTATGATTTTAAGCTTTCAAGATCTATGAGTGTTAGTATGGCAAATGTGAATCCTGTAATTTAGACACGCCAAATGTTCAGAGCAACATATCTCAGTTGCCTTTGAAGCTATCAAAAAATGTTCAACTAGTGAAATGTTTAAAAAGATTTGCTGATTGTTTCTTTAGTTGACTACTTTTTAATAACTTTGACGGCAATCGAGATATGCTGCTCTGAAAGTAGAGGTGCCTGAATTACAGATTTCAATGGGTGGTAATAATGTTCTTGGTTGAAAGACGCATGGGACATTGTGTTCTGACCTATTTTTAGCCTGAAAGCTAGTTTTTATGCTCTGAAATTACATGTTCAGACCCAACGGGTCAATATCTTTCGAATAAATATATTCATGACAATATTCCAGTCGAATATTCAACATCAATGCTTTTGGTTTATAGGCGCATGGGATATCTCACATCCCGATTCCAAAAAATCGAATTTTTGAATTCCAGAAAAATCTGTTTTCTGAGTTATAGCTTCCTATATTACTCACCACTTTTTCATTAGCACTAAATTCCTTTAACCGAAAATTTCAGTCAAATGCGAAATCGAGAAAAAAAAAGTTTGAAGTTGAAAAGAAAAATGAGTGTCTTATCACCCAACATTACATTATGCTTCGCTAATTTTCTCAAAGATTCTAGAATTTTCTTTCGAGAAACTTTTTTTTTTGAAAAAAAAAAGTGTAATCACAAAGGCGTGAATGATAGGAAAATGGATCGATATTTTTGGTCAAATGAGGGTTTTTTAGGCCATTTTTCTAAATGGGGATTTTAGGCCATCAGAATTTCAAAATGAACAAACTCGATTGCTATCATTAGGATTAATTTTGGTGTTATATGAAACTTTTTGACTAGGAATTTAGGTAAAAAACTCACCTGTAATGTACAATTGTGCAGTGATGTACCCGAGTCTGTTGTAGTTTGTACTCGGGTAGGACATCGGCGCCAAGTGATAGAACCTGCAAAACAAAAGAGGTTTAGAGAACATTCTAGAGGCTCAAGATCTTTTTTCCCTAGTTTTGATACGGTTGCCATAATGTTTTACTTACTTACCATTCAAACCTTAAGAATCTTAACAGAAATCAGAGCCAGGAATCAAAGATTCTGCCTCGGTTGTCAAGGGGGATACCTTGGACAAAATCTGAAGATGGAGGAGAAAGAAAATAAGAAAAGGCAGGAGCGCGTGAATAATTTGACTTCATCAATATGTGTGTGTATTTTGCACCTGCTCACCTTCTTCTTCTTCTCTTTTAATACCCCCATTTCCCTCATTTTATTATAGCCTTCTGATAGGCACAAGGCCAAGATTTGGTCAGAAGGGGATGCTGGTGTTTTGTCCAAAAACTGAGGAATTTAGACCATTAAAATCAAGTTAAGCGCGTCGAGACCGTTAAAATGAGTATGATAATGGCGTATGGTCGAAATCATACTCAAATTGAAGCTCTTGAGGAGCTGATTTCAAAAATATGAATTTGGAGGCATAACAATCAATGTTAAACGCACAAGAGCACGTAACAGTTTTTTTTTCGCAACGTGACCCGACCACAGGCATACACATTTGTATTTATATCAACGCGCATTTATGTATCTTTGCACACAATTTTGGTCAGAAGGTATAATGGTCAATTTTTGTCGTTCGCAGCAACCTGACCCAACCTAATGAATACGTATTTAGTTCAATTTTGGTCAGAATTTTGGGCACAACGGTCGATTTTATAAGAAACTATTTTTTCGCCACAAAACTCAAGATACGTAAATTGGAGGCCATAAAATCAAGTAAAGGTTGTCGAGACCTTCAAAATGAGCATACAGATTTTTATGTTAAGACCCAAACCCAATCATGATTTTAGTTGAATTAAAGCTCGCAAGAAGCTGTTTTCAAAAATCTAAGCTTTGAGGGGTACCAATCAATTTTAGAGACACTAGAATACGGAACAGATTTTTATCTGCCTGACCCACCTTTTTTCCCTTTGAACACAATTTTGGTCAGAATGGTTGCAGATGGAATATAACAAACTATTTTTTGGCCCAAAACAGAGCTTGGAGAATTTTGAGACTATCAAATTCGAATTCAGTGTGTTGAGACTTTCGAAATAAATGTGATAATGGCTACCGTTAGTTTTCCCGAAGTGTCGAATTCCAGATTATAAGGCACAAACCTTGCTGTATTTATACTGGAAATGAAGCTCTTGACTAACACCAAACAGGTTTTTAGCGACCTGACCCAACCCCAGGTCTACATATTTTTACTCATAACCTAGCATTTTTTTACTCATAACCTAGCATTTTCAATTTTGGTCAGATCAATTTTCCCTTCATAGAACCCAACAACTCTAGTTCCCCAAACCCCTGTCCAGCACCTTATAGGATCCACTCTGCAGCACAACCATAAGCTGTTTGGCCTGCGAGGTGACCGCATTTCCGGATGTCTGTGGTACTTGTGATGGTTGCGAGATATGGTGTTGAATGATTCCCGTATGGTTATTGTTCGACGTCGACATTTACACCACAGCCACAGGTTCCACACGACGCAGTGGTTGGATATTTAGACGAGCGGTGGTGCGTGGTGATGTGGGGGGAGGCCGGGCGTCGTGGCGAAACGGGATCACGTCATGACGTGGCAGTGGTGTGGCAAGGATCCGATAGCATACAAGTTGGGAGGGGAGACACTACAGGTTAGGTTATTATGGGATTTGATGGATTACAGTAGAAAATAGAAATAGCGTGAAGAAGTGAGAGACGCAGGTGTGTAAAAGTGGGTGGAGTCTAATTTTTTTTGCGAATTCTGATCAGAATTTTCAATATTTGAAAAATGAATTCTGAAAGCGGGGAGTCATAAAAATGGGCGGAGCCAAAATTATCAGAATTCGGCAAAAATTCAAAACCTGTATCACAAAAAACACAAAGAAGACAGAGATAGTTGGAGGTTGTGACGTACTGAAGTGGGCGGAGCCTAATTTTCAAATCTGGTCAGAGCACACAAAAATTGGTACCGTTCGACTCAAAATTGAGCTGGGATTCCCAAAATCTGAACATTTTTTTTTCAGTTCAGAAAAAATGGGCGGAGCCTAAATTTGCCTGAAACTCGTCAATTTTGGTACGAGTAGACTCAGATTTTTTTTGTATTTCAGGAAAGTGGGCGGAGCCTAATTTTCAAAAACATTAAAATTCATACTTTTCGACTCAAAAAAAAAATTTTTTTCAAAAAAATGGAAAAGAAAAGAAAAAAATGGGCGGAGCCTCCTAATTTTGCTCATCACTCACCAAATTCGGTACGATTATACTACTCAGGCTGTTCGTGTCTTGAAAAAAGTGGGCGGAGCCTAATTTCGAAAAATGATCAAATCGAACGAAATATGGTACCGTTCGACTCAAGATGAGGCGGTGATTTCTAAATTCTGACCACATTTTTTTTTCAAATTCAGAAAAATCAAAAAGTGGGCGGAGCCTATTTTTGGTACGAGTCGACTCAGAATTTCATGCTGATTCCAATTTTTTGCACAAAAATTTTCAAAAAAATTCCTTCCTCCCGAAAAAAAAATTAGTCTTTCAAAATAAAAAAGAACCGAGCGATATAAAAAAGGCACATTCTCTTTTTTTTTCATATATGAAAAATAAGGACGCCCGTTTTTTCTGCTGCTCTTCTGGAGCTGGCATTCCTCCTCTCGAAAAACATATTAGAAATTGAAAAATGGGTGGGGGGCAGACCCCGTTTTGAATAGGAATTTCCCGAATTTTTACGGGCTCTTTCACCCCACCCTGTCTAGGAGCCTAGTAGGTCAAAAACAAAATTTTTTTTGGCGGGAAAAAAATATTTCAAAAAACTTGTATTTGTGTGCTTTGAAACATGATGATAGCAGTAGTCAATTGGAGAGATAGAGAGAGTGAGAGACGCAGAGAAAGAGAGAAGGGGTCTGCACCAGAGCATTAGTATAATGAATTATTCTGCTCACGATGGAGGGGAGAACCCATTGGAATTGGAGAAGAAGAAGAAGGAGAAAATGCCGTCGATTTTTACTTTGAGAAGAAAAAAAAATTTATGAAAAAATACAAATTATATGTTATATTGTGTTTTTCTGTTTTTGAGATGAAAAAAAAAATTTTGAGAGAATTTGGCAGTTAGAATAACGGGGAATAATGGTGGGTTACGAAATTTGGGTTGTGGAATAAAAATATTTTTTCGAGAAAATATTTTTTTTTCGAGAAAATATTTTTTTTTTCGAGAAAATATTTTTTTTTTCGGGAGTATTTTTCAGTACCAGGCTCAGAGTTAAAAATTTTTTTGATGATAAAAAACAAAAATATTCGTTCTGTTTTTTGATAAATAAATTACATATGTGATTTCAGAAAATGCGCTCTATTGGACAGTTCAACGCGGCAATAATTCAAATTCCTCATGACGGTAGACGTGGTATTTCCTTACAAATTTCATGTTTTTTCAGAAAAAAAAATCAATTGCAGCTTTTTTATATAAAAATTACAAAAAAACCGGCCATTTAGTAAGTACGCTCCACTGGACAATTTTTTATTCGACGCGATTTTTCGAATTCCACGTGGCAGTAGACGCAGTTTTGGCGAACAAAGCGTATGTGTTTGGGTGTAATTGATTGAAGTTTTCAAATTTGAAAAATATAAAAAATTACCGGCCAGTTATCTAGAACTCGATGATTTAGAAAGTGCGCTCTATTGGACAATTTTCAATTCATCGTGATTTTTCAAATTCCACGTGGCAGTAGACGCGGTTTTTGCTTACAAATTTCATGTTTTTTTTTCCAAAAAATCAGTTGAATTTTTTGACTAAAAAAAAACAAAAAATTGCCGGCCAATCACCAAGAACTCTGGAATTTCAGGTACAGAGTGCGCTGAGAAAGTGCGCTCCACTGAACAATATCCTATTTAACGCGAAAATTCAAAATTCAAGTGGCTTAAAACGCGGTGTTTGCGTACAAAATTTGCCACGTGTCTTTCTAAAAAGTTCTAATTTAGCTGACAAAAAAGGCACGATGAAAAACCGTAACAAAAAATTTCCAAAAAAAAAATCCAAAAAAAATGGCGTGCGCCTTTAAGGTAACCAAAACTTTTTTCCGTCGCCTTCGGACAGTGGTCAACCCTCCCTCTCCCTAATCTCTTGCAATCCATCATGCACTGATCCTATGTAGTGGGTTTTGAGAGAGAAAAGAGACGCAGAGAAAATGTTTGGAACACTTTTTGGTCCAGAAGTTTTGGAGAGACGGACACAAAATGTAAACATTTTTTTCCACTTCCACACGGGACAACTGGAAACCTAAAACCTTTTTTCTTGCTCAGAAAAAAAGTTGTCCTTCTAGACCTCCCCCCAATTATCCTTCTTCCAGTTGTTAGGCTCCCATGTACATATACACCTTTGTCAATATACCAGGTCCTTTTCTCATATAAGTGGAGGGGGGGGGGGACCTATATGGAATACGGAAAGAAGGAATAAAAAATTGGGAGAAAAACGATGGTGATGACGTGTGTGTGTGTCTCCTATGATGGGCCGCTTCCGAAAAAAAAGAGAGAATATATATATGGACCGGTGGAATTTTTTTTCCGTTTTGTTTTGTTTTTTGGAGGGGAAGAAGGGATATTATATGATGATTCTAAAATTAGAGAGAGAGAGGCTTGTCACTCAAAATTGACTTGCTTAGGGGGGCACGGATGGTGGGGTGCCTTAGGGCATATGGTTGGGAGCCTAAAACCTGACAGGTTATACCTTGTGATAAGTAGGACTGTCTCTTGTTGGTCTTCAAGAGAAAAACAGGATTTTTAGAAAAAAAAAAACGGCTTTTTGTAGAAAAATTTGAAAAAAAGAGAAAAATGGTCTCTTTTACAGAAAGAACAGCTGAGAGCCAGTACGGTATGTTCTGAGCAGCATATCTCGGTTGTCTTCAAAGCTATCAAAAAGTGTTCAACTAGTAAACTGCTTAAAATGTTTTGCTCAACATTTCTTTAATTGACTACTTTTTGCTAGCTGCAAAGGCAATCGAGATATGCTGCTATGAACATACAGTACTAGGGAAACCACTGTTACAAGGTAGACTGTATGTTCAGAACAGCATATCTCAGTTGTCTTTGAAGCTGTCAAAAAAATTTCAACTAATGAAATGCTTGAAATTTTTTGCTTAACATTTCTTTAGTTGACTTCTTTTTGATAGCTGCAAAGGCAACCAAGATATCCTGCACTGAACATACAGTGTGCTTAATTTAAAGGACCTGCGATACCTTGACCTAGAGAAGATCCTTAGCTGTCCATTGGTACCATTCACCAGTTGAGAGTACACTGCCGACTGGACTCTAGTAGTATTGAAAATCTCCAAAAAGATTTTTTGGAATAATTTTTTCTAAATGGAAGTTTTTTTTCTAAGCTCCTAGGTATATCAGTCAGAAAACTTGAAAGCCACATGGATTTTTTTTTGAAAAATTCTGAAAACTAGGATTTTCTGGAGAATTCTGAGTAAGAAACTGGACTGAGCACAAACCGAACTTGTTGAGCAACTAATTTTTTTTCCAAAAAAAAAATCTGATATCAGCTTAAAATCACAAGATGCTGGTAAAAAAAACAACTCCCAGACCTATCTATATAATTTTTTGGCAGGTAAATAATAAAAAACGCTTCTCTCCCGAGAGCATGTGAGAAGAAAAAACTTTTTTGACATTCCACGTGTAGGCTACACATGGAAACCCGTAATTAGATGTACCACAAGATATATTTTTTTCAGAAAAAAAAAATTTCAATGGAAAATTGGAAAATTGAAAAAAAAATCAGGTTTCGACCTAAAACTCAAGGAGCCCGGAACTCAAAAAAAAAAGGGTTTTATCTTGGAACACAAACACCCCAAAACAAAAAACTTTCAATCGATAAATCATGATTTGACCTACCACCCAAATGACCCGAAAAATAAAAAATCGATTCTTCTCAACTTCCTCTTCTCCTCCCCCTATACCCCCAGGTGTCCCTCAACCCCTATAATTACATTTTGGACAGCTGCCCCTCTAGAAATATCAGGTCATAGGTAAAATAAGGGGTTGTCAGGACCCCCGTTTAAACACGTGTTGAATGACGTAGAGGGAAAAAAAAACAAAACAAAAAAAACGAATGGGGATGGAATAGAAATTGAGATGGAGATGGCGGATAACAGGGGGAAGATGGGGGATGGATTCCCTCTAACAAATACAAATTGCTTGTTTTTTTTATTTTGGTCAGGGATAAAAAATGGAGAGGAAAATGGAGATGGAAGTGGAAAAGTGAAAAGTTTCAGTACTACATCTATAGGTATCACTCTCTCTCTCTCTCTGGATGACGTCTTCTAGAAAAGAAGAAGAAGAAGACGTGAGGAGTCATGTTATGTGTATACCCAACGTCTTCTTCTTCTTCTTCTTCTTCTTTTTCTCTTCTTCTCGCCTACTAATTACTCGTTTTCTTCTTCTTTTTTCTCCACATCTCTCTGTTGCTTTTGCTGTGCTCCCGCTGGAGGCTTCTGGAGCAGCAAAATGGAGAAGAAGAAGGAGAAGAAATTCGACACTTTGAAGAGGAAGAAGAAGATAAGAAGGCGAATTGTGGAACGACGACTTACCTACTTGTTCGGAAAACTAATTTAGGCGGTTTTCGCTAGTTCTTTTTTTTTCTTGCAAAAAAAATTTTTTTTCAAATTTTTGTTTTTTTTCCCTCAAAATTGATTCTTGCTTCTTCTCACTTCAAAATTCAAATTCAGCACGTTGAGAGCTTTGATTTGAGTATAATCATGACGTACTTCCGAGTGAACTTTTTTTTGAGATACCCCTATGCGCCTTTAAACTGATTTCATGATTTTTAGGCTATGTGGCCTTGTTTATACTTTTCTGGAAGCTGGGAACTTGCTGAAAACGAATATGGTGGTTGAAAATCAATAAATTGGACTTTCGGAGGGATATGCGCCTTTAAACTGAAAAGTGGAATTTTCAAGAATTTCATTTTCCGGTTTTTTTTCTCAGAATTTCCAGAATCTTCAAAATTCGATCTAGTTTATACTTTCTAGAAAGCCGAAAACACGCTGAAAATGAATATACGGTTGAAAATCGATAATTTGAATTTTCGGGGGACATGCGCCTTTGAACTGAAAAGTGGAATTTTCAAGAATTTCATTTTCAGGTTTTTTTTTCAGAATTTCCAAAATTTTCAGAATTCGAGCCGAAAACACTCTGAAAACAAAAATCTTGGTGAAAAATCGATAATTTGAATTTTCGGGCGGGGGGGGGGGGGCATGCGCCTTTAACCCAGGAAAAATTTTTTTTTCCAAAACTAGTCATGATTATACTCGAATTAAAGCTCTTGGCGTGCTGAACACGGTTCCGATACTTTTAGTGCATGAAAATTGAAAATAAGGGTCTAGAACTCAAAAATTCTCGAAAAATTGCTATACCAATAGTTTCAAGGCGTCTAAAGTGGCATTACAGCAGTTTCGCTCTAAAAAAACTGACTATAACCCAGCAAAAAAGGCAAGCCTGACTCTCAAAAAAAGAGATGAGAGAGTGAACCCTTCATTTTTCTGCAAAACAATGTAGCTCCCCAACATCTCATCTCTATCTCTTTCAAAAAATGATTAATGAAATTCTATATGAATATTTAACTTTGGATGGGAGATGATGACTATATAGACTACTCCTTTTGAGTTTTCAGTGGGAAAAGTTGGTTAGTAAAGCCCAGCATACTTGTAACGGGTCAATTTTCCATCGGCCGGGCCACCGGGTTGATCCGGGCCGGGCTCGAAATTTTCCAAGTCCAGGGGTTCTCATGGTAACATGGGATTTTTGGTTTTTGAGTTTTTTTGTAAAAAAGAGAATAAATAAAAAAAAACAAGAATAGAAGAAGAAGGAAGAAAAAGGAAAAGAAGAAGCACAAGGCGTCGAAGCGGAAAATTCGAAAATCTGGGTGTGGAGGCAGCAGCCTTCACAGCTCCTTCTTCATTGTATCTCTTCAGAAGACGACGTTGAAGAGAAGGAGAAGAAGAAGAAGGAGTCGGTGACACGAAGATGTTTTGACTTTCCTCTTCTTCTTCTTCTTATTCACAAATGTCTAGAAGAAGAGAGAGGTCCGGAAGTGACACGGACGTCCCGTTTTTAGGATAGGATAGAGAAAGGGATAGGGGAGTTCCAGGAATCGAATCTTGTGTGTGGATAAAGGATAAAGGATAAAGTGAGATAGAGAGGGTGATAGAAAAGACAAAAAAAAATTTTTGAGGTTCTAACACCCTGGTTACTGTAGTTACGGAACAGAAGTGGGATAGGTACAGCTTGGAGTCCAGGCTCAGGGTCTTACTTCTGAACGACAACCGTGATATTTATTTAGGCACTGTGTAGTCTTTGTAGTTCATAGTTTATACAACAATGCCAGCATCTAAAGAGGACCATCAGTTTTGCATAAATTTGCTTACTATAGTCAAAAAATTAAGAGGCATTCTGCGGTAGTGGTCAACACTGCCCGTTATAGCAATGGCACTAGTAGTTTTAGATTGGGCTGATTTTTGCTACAGTATGTACATCAGACCCGGGGAACATCGTGTCGCTTTTAGTTTTTGGATCCGTCCATTTTCCAGAAAGCCACGCCCTCTTTAAGCCAAAAAACCAACTTTTTTTTTCTAAAAACGACAGACGCTCAATCTTTTTGCCATGTTGTAGAGAATCATTTTTTGAGTATTTCATCAGTTGAAACTTAGTTTCTAGCTCTTCTTCTTCATGCCAAACAAAGACTTCAACTTATGATTTAGGTCATTAGCTAAGAGCCTGGAATCAGGGTCTAAAGTCTGTTATTCTAGGGACCGCCCATTGATTCAGACCACTTTTTGCAGTTTATAGGTAGCAGCTTCCCAATTTGCAGGGTAAACCCTTATGCCAGGAATTAGAAGAAAATTGTAGTTTCTGTAGTTTGTAGTAGATGCAGCTGCTACAGATCGAAGCGTGAGATCCATAACTCAGAGTTTGTCAGTCGAAAAACTAACTTCAGACATTTTGAATTCACAAATTTTGTAGTTTTTATTGTTTCAGCCCGATATCACTGAACGAAACCCATTTTTTATAGTTTGTAGTTATCATAGTCCAAGACATAACTACCACCGAAAAATTAAGATCAGCATACTTGTGAAATGCCTTTCTGCGGGCCGGCGCGGGCCGGCTGATAACTCGCTTCAAAATTAAAATTGTGACCAGGTCGACCGCTCAAATTGTAGATCTCGGTGGGTACTACTACTCAAAAACAACTTGCGCAGTCTAAAAAATCCCAGACGGGAGCTAGAACAGCCGGGCCGGCCGGGCCGGGCCAAGCGGGCCGGAACAGCCGGCCCGCACGTTCCAGCTGATCTAGCTAGCTATTATGACTTCTTAGTCCGTCCAACTTGTTTTTAAGTAGTAGTACCCACCGAGATCTACAATTTGAGCGGTCGACCTGATTACAATTTTAATTTTGAAGCGAGTTATCAGTCGGCCCGCGCCGGCCCGCAGAAATGCATTTCACAAGTATGAAGATCAGAAGTATAGCTATTTATGTGGCAGCCTCGCCGATTTTGTAGTTTTTGTAGTCTTTGTAGTTTCTTTACCTTATAATGTTGGAGCTTTACCAATTTTACAGATTCAGTTCTGGTCAGACAGTCCAAAATAATCAAAAGTCCAAAAAAAAAACCAAAAAAACTCACGGCAGAAAACGGAACAGGATCGGCGGACAGTGTCGGAATGGCCATCGACATTCGCCTGACGAAGGCGGACGCGCGTCGTCCGGCGGTCGACGACGTCGTCGACGATGTCGATGCGATGGCAGCATTTCGACGAGTGGTTGGATGTATAGACGGTCCACCTCCTCCTCCTCCTCCACCGCCACCGCCAACGCCCATACCAAGTGGACCACCACCTCCTCCACAACCACCGATCGACGACGACGACTGAAGTGACGGGCACGGCGACAGCGAGCGAAACGAGGCGGATGTGATGGTGCCACCGGCTGTGGTTCGGGTTGGCTGCGACACCAGGTGACACCTCTTTATTGAATACGGTAGTTTTTGGGAATACGGTAAAAAAGGTAGGGTTACGGTATTGGGATGACGACGGGACAGGAGAGAAGAAAGCTAAGGGTTAGAGCGATATGGAAAACTGGAATTCTGAATTTTTTGATGGAGAAGAGTATAGAGATACGAAGAGGTGGAAAAGAAAAAAAATGTTTGGGCGGGGGGGGGGGCCTATGCGCCTTTAAATCAAAAATCAAAAAAAATTGTGGGAACCTAGTCGTGTTTATACTCAAATTGAAGCTCTTGGAGAGCTGATTTCAAATGTTTTATCCATTTTCGCTAAATGGGTCTTGCAGCGAAAATCAGGTTAAAAGCGCATAGGGTAGGTCAAAACTGAAACTTCACAGAACCTAGTCGTGTTTATACTCAAATTGAAGCTCTTCATGAGCTGATTTCAAATTTTTTTATCGATTTTTGCTAAATGGGTCTTGCAGCGAGAATCAATAAAAATTGGAAAAAAAGGGACAGGGCGTCCTTAAGAAACATTTTTCGAGCCCAAAAAAGAGCCCTGAAACCTAGGTATGTGCTCAAAATGTCGAAAAATCAATTTTCGAGAAAAACTGAAAAATAATTATTTTCTGGATTTCACTTTTCACCTGTCCCTTTAATAACATGGCATTCAATTTTTTTTCGTTTTTTCAGTTTTTTTCTAACCCCACAAAAAACTTGTAGTCTAGACTAGAGCACAAAAAAAGGAGTTGCTCCAAATGCTCTCAAAAAGAAATTCGATATGACAATGATCATCTCGACCAATTATTATAAAGATTTTTGAGGAAGATGTAGAAGAAAAAGGGAAAAAATCGAAAGTGAAAGGAGAAGACTGAGAGATTCTTAAGGATGTAAGAAGACAAGTGCTCGAGAAGAATCTGAAGTACTTTCAAAAAATTATCAGAAAAATAAAATAAACTTGGTTTTTCTTTTTTTGTTGTTCTTCTTTTTTTAGTTTGAAGAATATTTTTAGGTGTATGCGCCTTTAAAATGGAATTTTCTAGAGTTTCGACTGAAATTATCAGGGTCAGCGTGTTAAGACGGTTCAGAAAAGTGTAATCAAGGCTAGGCTTCCAAAAAATTTTTTTTTTACGTTAGGAATTTCCTAGATGCTCCTGTGAGTGGATTCTGTAATTTCCAGCCCTCATTTGGAGCCTGGAAATCTCCATCTGAATATCTGGCCCCGCCCTTTGACGTGGCGATTTCAGATGAAGATTTCCAGACTCTCAGGCTCCAGTGGGGGCTGGAAATTTTAGAATCCACTCACAGAAGCATTTACTTTCAGACCACCAATTTATAGTAAATTCCTAATGCCCGGAGAGAAAAACATTCCCTTATTAGAAATTTTTAACGCTTAGCGGAAAATATATAGGCTTAAAAGGCGCATAAAAATTTCCAAAAAAGGTGTCTGAGCTTTTGTGCTCTTAGAATTTGTTTTCAGGTTTTAAAGCTAACAATTCCTAGGTTAAGCAATTGATGTAACGGTTTGGACATACAGTTCTGGATGTACCTTTATAGTAGATTTTGGAAAAAAAAGAGTTTGGTTTAAAGGCGCATAGGATTTTCAAAAAAAAGTGTACTGAACTTTTGATGACAAGGTATAAAAATTGTTGCTGAGAGCTTGTCTTAAGGGTCCAGAAAAAACTTCCAAAAAATCAATTTAAAGGCGCGTAGATCAAAAATGAACAGTAGGAAATGATTATACTTGAATCAGAGCTCTCGGAGCAGAAGCAAATAATTCTTAAAAGGCACTGAAAATAAAATTTGAAAAAAAAAACATCTAAACTTCTCGAAAATTCTCTCCATTTTCCGTTAGAAAAGAGAAAAGAATTACCTATTCCAGACAGTTTTTTTTTGTCTGGAATTTTCTAGAATTTAATCTAGAAATTTCTCTATTTTTCCATCATCATCATCATATCCAGATAAGGAGCAAAAGTAGAAGAGCAGTTGGCGAAGGGAGAAAAAAAAGTTGTGGAAAAAAGGAGTGAGGGAGCTCTTCAGGAGCAGCTCAAAGGAGCATTATGATGAAAACAATATGCATTACAAATTGGGGTGGAGCACACACACACATATACTCCTTCTTCTACTGAAGAAGAAGAAGAAGTAGAAGAGACATACATCCGCATACACCAATATGTACGAGAAAAGGAGGGATGATGATGTGGATGATGATGATGATGACGATGGGTTGGAATGAAAAAAACGAGGAAAAAAGTTTTCTGAAAAAACGGATGGATATGTTTTTTCTTTCATTCACTTCATTCCGGAAGAGAAATCGAAAGGATACTTTTTTTAGGAGTGAGAAGTTTTGAGAGAGGATTTCAGAATTTTTCATCTTGATATTCAAAATCAGGGCGTCTAGAGCTTTCAGAAAAGTATAATCAAGGCTAGGTTCTGGAGAATTTTGATTTTTGGTTTAAAGGCGCATAGACTCTGTTGATAGTCAATTTGAGCTACTGTGGCTTTAACAGATGTTTCTACGCGGTAAGACCTATATTTTCGAATTTAGCACGTCTAGAGCTTCCAGAAAAGTATAATCAAAGCTAGGTTATGAAAAAAAAATTTTTTGACCACTCTGGGTATACCGCCCGTGTCTTAAAGGCGCATTGCTGGTAGGTCGAAACTGGAACTGCTCAGAATATGGTCATGATTATACTTGTTTGAAAGCTCTCGATGAGCTGATTCTAATGCTCTGATGCTCGAGAAGTAAAAACAGGCTATTGTGGCTTTAACAGAATTTCCTACGCTATAAAATCTACATTTTTCAAATAAGCGCGTCTAGAGCTTCCAGAAGAATATCAAACTTTAGGATCTGTATACCTAGGAGCCAAAATTAGGTTCATACTAAATTTTCACAATTCGAAAATATCATATTTTTAGGCTCTCCGGGTAAGAACAGAAAAATATGAACAAGCCTAGATTTTTCAGAGAATCTGGAAATTCGGTTTAAAGGCGCATAACCCCTAAGGTAGATCAAAAAAGTTCCATGTGGACCATGATTATACTCAAATTGAAGCTCTAGATATCCTGAGCTAAGCTAGAACAGTTTCAGAATCCTAGAGCGAAATTTTCAGGTTCCAGGCTCTATTTCCAGTCTCTTGGGGCAACAAAAAGTGTAGCCAAGCCTATATTTCACTGAGAGGCTGAGAAATCAGTTTAAAGGCGCATCTACCCAAGGTAGATCAAAAAATTTTCATATGGACCATGATTATACTCAAACCAAAACTCTAGATGACTTGAGTCATGCTAGAGCAGTTTTAGAAGATTCCAGGACCTAGCTAAAGAAAGAAACCAGCTAGAAAAACCGTTCCAAGACCAAAAAGACCATTAAGAAGAGGTAAAAGGAAGTGAGTATGTGTGATCCCATCAAAGGAGAAAAATGAGGAAGCGAAGAAGAATAAGAAGGAGAAGAAAAGAAGAAGTATGATGGCATGTAAAGTGCAAAGACTCTCTCCTCCTTCTCGTTGCTTTTTGTGCGCCAGAGCTAACGAAATTAAATGTGCTCTTCTTCGTTTTCCAGAAGGCTTTTCTTCTCCTCCTTCTCCTCCTTTTCATTTTTCTCCCGTCCCCTCCCCTAATAAAAAAAAGTTTACGGGAATGAACGGGGAGAAGAACACCAGATGGACACACGATGGGAAACTTTGTGGGAATGGAAGAAGATAGATAGATAGAGAGATGAGGGAAAAAGAGAGAGAGAAAGTTCTAGAAGAGAAGAACTGGGATTAGGTGACAGGTCTGGAATCGGTGTTCATTAGTTCGGGCCCAATTTTTTTCCTTTAGAAACGTCTGCGCCTTTAACGTTTTTTTTCTAATTCGGTCTAGAAAACAATAATCTTGGCCGAATCCCTGTTCAATGAACCAATCACCAAAAAATGGAACCTTCGAGACTTTTAGGTGCGGGGTAGATCAAAAAATGTATCTTGCCTGAATATTGACTTTTTTCCCGGGCTTTCTCTCTCAAACTCAAAAATTACAGCTCAAGACTATCAAATTCATGATCAGCTCGTTCTCCCCGTTCAGAAAAGTATAATCATGACTAGGTTCTGAAAAAATAGTTTTACCACTCATGGTGCCGCCCGTGTTTCAAAAGCGCCTGGCTGGTAGATCAAAACTGAAACTGCTCAGAATGTGGTCATGATTATACTCAAATGGAAGCTCTTGATGAGCTGATTTCGATGGTATAATGTTCGATAGGTAAAAACGATGTTTAAAGGCACAGGAGGTCAAAACAGTTTTTTGAAAAAAAAAAACTGGATGCGCCTTTAAACGAATTTCAAGAACGTTCTCGAACCTAGGCATGATTATACTCAAATTGAAGCTCTCGATGAGCTGATTCGAATGGTATAAGGTTCAATTGCTAAAAATTATTTTAAAGGCACAGGAGGTCGAAAAATTTGTTTTGAAAAAATTCGAGACCACGCCCACAAACCCTAAAATCAATAATCGGACCTGTCACCATATTAGGAAAAAAAAAATGAAAAATGAGCGAGAAGAAAAATTCAGAATTCCAGAATTCCATCAAAGGGGGAAGCAAGACACAAAAAAAAGAAAATATTTACCTTATTTTCCTGTTCCTCGTCATCTGAATCCACAATACTATTATGTCCTCCTCCTCCTCCAACGACATCATCATTGGAATCCAAAAGACTCAAAAATCTGCGCTTCTTGAACAACCGCTGCTTATCCTCCGCTTTCCGTCCGTCCTCCAAAAACACCTCGTCGTCCTCCTCGAGGTCCTCTGGCACCGGAGCCAGACGGAGCAACGGGGGACGACGTGGCATTGTGCCAGTCGACGACGATTTTGGAATCGCCGATGATGACGTGGCGGATGGGTTGAAGGGTTCCTGGTCTTGATGGGAAGAGGAGAGGAATGACGGAATTAGAGGTAGATTTTGAATTTTGACTGGTTGGGTGGGAAGAGAGCCTGGGTCTGAAGACGCAGTTGTACTCTTCTAAAAGAAGAAGATTCCTCTACTAGTCACTAGTCACCAGAAGGATGTGTCGTCCCAAATCTTGAAATTGTGTGTTGACATTGCGATGTCCAAAGGCCCTCTCTTGGAGTGGTGGTGGACCGATAATGTGTGTGTCGAGAGGGTTGTGTCGAAAGGTTAGAAGATGACAAAGACAGAGAGAAAGGGACCAAAATGAGAAAAATCAAGAGGGGATTTTATTCAAGGGCACGTCACTCTCACAAGAACAATTGATTCTAGAAGAAGGCTGCTTTTGCAGAGGGTATAGACTTTTGAAATCTCAAATATGGATTTGCTGATCTTTTTCTCCCAAATTAGAAAATCACGACTCAAGACTATGAAATTCGTAATCAGCACATTTTCCCGGTTTAGAAAAGTATAATCATGACTAGATTTTGAAAAAAAAAATTTTGACCAATCTGGGGGGTACCGCCCATGTTTAGGGTAGGTCAAAAATGAAACTTCTCATAATATAGTCATGGTTATACTCATTTTGAAGCTCTTTACGAGCTGATTTCAAATTTTTTATCAGTTTTTGCTAAATGGGTCTTGCAGCGAAAATTGGTTTAAAGGCGCAGAAGCGCAGCAGGGTGCCGGCAGTATGGCGCATAGAGGTAGGTCAAAACTGAAACTTCGCAGAACCTAGTCATGATTATACTCATTTTGAAGCTCTTGGCTAGCTGATTTCAAATGTTTCATCAGTTTTTGCTAAATGGGTTCTGCAGCGAAAATCAGTCCCTGAAAAAATGAAAAAAAAATTTAATTTCCTTTATTCTTCTAATTTTCTCATGATGATAAACATCTTGCCCATTTGTACACACATTGTGCAAATTATTCTTTCTTTCTTTTTTTCTTTTTTCTCCCCTTTCCCTTCTTTTTTTCAACTAATTATAGCCATAGGATAGCTGAGGGGGTCCCCTTCTACCAAATACCAAAAAATTAATTTTCGAAAAAAGAAGAAAAGGGAGAAGAAAAGAAGAATAGGAAAACAAGACAAGGGACATTATGAAGAAGTGGTGGTGGTGGTGGAGAGGTGGGTAATAAAAATGACAAATGATCGAAAAATTCGAAAAAAAAAACCTTTTAGGATCGGGAGATCCGTAGCAGTAATAACACATCAATCATTCTTACAACTTTTGGAGTTTTCTTGAATTTTCGTGTGTCCGAGAGGGGGAAAACTAATGAATTCAGCACATGGGAATTGGGATCACGACTAAGTGAATTTAGGCGGTAGATCAAAATTATAGCGGTAGATCAAAGTTATACCAGTAGATCAAAATTATAGCGGTAGATCAAAATTGCAGAGGTAGATCAAAATTATAACGGTAGATCAAAATTGTAGCAGTAGGTCAAATAAATTTAAAGCGGTAGATCAAAATTATAGCGGTAGATCAAATTTATAGCGGTAGATCGAAACTGTTATAGCTTGGACCATGCTAAGAGAGCAATTTGCCTTTTGCTTGCCCTAGGCACCTAGCAAAATGTAGCGGCAAGTTGCCCTGCAATTTTGCCAGCTTGCCACCGGTTGGCGGCAAGTTTGGTGATTCAAAATCAATCTTATAGTTTCTCAAGCCACGCCCCCTTTTCATTCCGAGACCACCCATTCCAACACTCCCCGCTCCTCATCAATTATTCTTCCCCGGAAAAAAAAAGAAAAAGTTGAATTTTCCTAATTGAATCTGATGGAGAATAAGAAGGGGTGGTGACGTGATATCTATCCTTTTAGATGCGAGAGTATCTTCTGATCCCCCAAACAATTCAGACTAAAAAAAACTGAAAAGTCATCCAAAAAAAAAAGTTCTCAGACGTCATTTGGGGAGCTAACACAGGAGGAAGGGGGAAATGAGACAATAAAAAAGGACAAAAAGTACATAATTGGGGATGATTATATAGGTAGGGTGCAGTGGTTTTTTTTGGGCTTCATCTTTTGATTTTTCTCGGTGGTGAACAGGGTGGGTTACTATAGAAATACAGCTCACGGGAAAATGGTACAAGCAGAATTGCGATTAGAGCGAACTTGCGTTGGTACGAAATTCAAAAAAATTTCTGCACATGAGGCAGGGCTGTGCGATAAATTTTCATCAGAGCATTTTTCGGCAAAAAACTGATTTTTGCCGGAAAATCATTTCAAAACCCGAAAAAAATTACGAAAAAAGCGTTTTTTTTTTCAAATTACCGCGCAAAACGATCGCCAAAAAACTCCACCCGTGTAGTCTGCGTGGACAATTTTTCAAAAAATTAAAAAAAAAAAATTAATTTTCCATGTTTTTTTCGAGGTTTTGTGGTTTTTTTTATCGCGAAAAAATTTCTTTTGGTGTTTTTGCTCAAAAAATTTCGGGAAAACACTTTTTTTCCAGTTTTTTGTCCCAAGTTCCCGGAAAAAAATTTTGAAATTTTGGCCTTAAAAACTCCACTCGTGTAGTCTAGGTGGACAATTTTGCAAAAAAAAAATTATTTTTTGGTGTTTTTGTTCAACAATTCCAAGAATAGTGTTTTTTCTCGGTTTTTTTCGTACCAAGCTCCGGAAATTTTTTTTCGAAAATTTTTCGAAATTCCCGGTTTTTTCACTCCACACAACCCTGATCTGAATTACTGTAAGCCAGTTCAGTAGAGCAAACTTGCTTTGACCCGATATTCAGCTAGCTCTTAGACCCCGTGCGATCTGCGGTACCATGTGGAAATTACGATAGAGCAAACTTGCTAACCTTGGGATACTGTATTTTTCTGTGGTTTTTTTCTTTCCCGCTCCCATCATTCTTCCCCTGTCACCCATCACTTTCCCTTCTGACCAGCACCTCCGACCTGAGACCATCTGTCGTCGTATGGTGCTCCCCCTCCCTTTAAAGCGGTCAGGAAGAGACGAGTGAATTATGGACCCCGTTAGTGAGTGGAAAGAAAACAGACACCCATAATTTGAGAAGTGGACGGCACGGGGAGAACGGAATATAAAGCTGTCCGTTTTGTCACCACTTTCAAAGGGAATGAAAAAGTGTATATTTTGGTTTTTGGGCAGGTGCGTGCGCCTTTAAGGTAAGAGCATAGCAAATGAGACAAAAGTAGTAGCACTTGATCATTAGCACAAGATCCAAAATAGCATCTGATCACCCTATAGCAATTGAGTTGGCTTGGAGGCAAAGTCATTGATAAGGGGTCAAGTACTCAAGTGCTATGGGTTGGTGATCAAGTGCTATTAGTCAATTTTTGTAATTTTGGATCTTGTGCTATTGATCAAGTGCTACTTTCGCTTGTTTCAAGTCATAGCAAATGAGACAAAAATCATAGCATTTGAGGAAGCAAAACTGGCAAAAATAGAAATTGATCTATAGCACAAGATCCAAAATAGCATCTGATCACCCCATAGCAATTGAGTTGGCTTGAAGGCAAAGTCATTGATTAGGGGTCAAATACTCAAGTGCTATGGGGTAGTGATCAAGTGCTACTTGCCAATTTTTGAAAATTTTGGTTCTTGTACTATTGATCAAGTGCTATTTTTGCCTTTTCTAATGACTCATGTGCTATGACAGGTCATAGCACTTGATCTATAGCACAAGAGCCAAAATAGCACTTGATCAACCCGTAGCAGTTGAGAATCTACTTTTAGGGTAAAACTCATCAGAAAAAAATCTCGAAAAAACTCAAATTTTCCGCTACACTGGTGATAAAGCAACACTGGTCACAGGTGAAATTTTCAGTCGATTTTTTCATATTTTTCGGTTTTTTTACAACTTTTTCAAGCCCCCAAAACCCTGGAGCACAGTCCAATTCGCCAAAATTTCCCAATTTTGCCACCCGGTTTTTGGAGCTTCCCGGCTTTTTTTTAGTCCCGAACTCCCAAAAACCCCCCACTTACATGTGCAATATCAGCCACCGGTTTTTTCTTGGCCACCTCCTTCAACAACGCGTTGTGCTCACTGGAATTCGATCCGGACCTCTGGACGATCAACGGTTTTTGGGAGGATACAGTAATCTCAGAAAACGGGGATGGTGCCATCGAAATCTGATTGATGGAGAGGGTAGAACGACACAAGTTTCCATTCCCGAATAGTAGATTTGGAATATTCTCAGGATCCTCGGATGCCCGGCACGGGATACTTCGGAAATCCACGTCGGCATCATCAGCGTCTCCAGGTGATAGGTCAATCATGGGAAGGACTGAGGAGTTCATGATGGATCAGAAGGATTCGAAGAATACAAATATCCAGAGATGAGCTCTCTCCTCCTTTCACCTTTGTATCCTTTCCGAGCATATGGAGGGATAGAAAAGAAAGTGGGCGGAGTCTGTGGAGAGACGCAGAGCCCCCCTTTTTGCCTTCTTGTTCTCCGTTGCTATGGGTGTCTTTGGGGCGAAGGGGAAGAAGAAAGACACACAATGCACCTTTTGTATTCTTGGTTGGAGCAAGAAAAGCTCATGTTATTCGAAAAGTTCGAAATTCTTGATACATCTTGATACGGAAAACTGGACAGTTTTTGATGAGATCGAAGTTGATGGTCGGACATTTTTTGATAAAAAAAACCTTCTAGAATCCAAAGTGGAAAAAAAAATATTTCCCCCTATTCCAAATTTTTAATACCAATTTGTAGAAAATTTCACGCTGATCATTTTTGTCTCTTACAGTTTTTTGATAGCTTCACTCCCTGAAGAGATAGGCCCGCTTGAAGTTTGCTGCAGGCGAGAAAGTGAGAGACGCAGAGAAGGCGCGACTGTCTGTTTCTCTGCGTCTCACCAGAAGGACTGTATCTCGAGAATGAGTAGAGATAGAGAACAATTTCCAACTGATGGTATACATTAAATTTCACAAGGAATCCGATGCAATAAAAATATATGGTCCAGGTTTTGAGATAAACCCAATTTCGACCAAGACAAACAAAAAAAAGTTTGGGAATTCCGAATTTCTTAACATCAAATTGTAGAGTTTTTCATGCTGATCATTTTGGGCGAGAGAGTTAGAGACGCAGAGAAGGCGCGACTGTCTTGTTCTCTGTGTCTCTAGAAGAACTGTATCTCGGCAGGGAACCTAGATGGAGGGATAACTTGATAGAAGGACACAATTTGGGATCCTGAGCATGACTATGACTTCAAAAAAAACCAGTTATCAGAATTTTGCGATTTTTAGGATTTTCTACAGTAACCCAATCCTAATTTTTTATCCAGATTCTCCATTACTACAGTAGCCCTTCTCTACTCCAGTGAATCCTAAACCGCACTGATCTTCTCATCCTATTGTCTTTCTTTTTACGACTCCTCTAAAAGAGTCCGACCCGATCATCAGCTGATGCGTCATAAGCAAGTCATATGACATAAGACACCTCCTACAGTAGTCCATCTTATTTCAAAACAAAACATTTTTTCGAAACATCCTTTTGATCACCATGGGATACGTGGAATACGGAATCGGAGCGAAAGAAGAAAAGAGGACAATGGGTGGGTGGCAGTTTTGACGCACCACTATATACATTATACATGTTAGGGAGGGGGGAAGAAAGTACATCAAGAGCAGGGGGTCCTGGAAAAAAGGTCCTAAAAGTCGGAGGTGATTGGCAGTTCAAAAGACACCTGAACAAACAATCAAGCTTGGACTCATGAAAATAGGGATCTGTAGTTTCACGGAAGGTCCTAGCCAAGGTGTTTGCGTACGAAACATCAGATTTGACGACTAGTGTTCTTAGGAGGACTGTCAAAATAAAAATTATATCCCTTATCCTCAAATTTCCCTCCCCTCAAAATCTCACTAACATGACTCAAATTCATCTATTTTTATGACGCTATCTCTAGGTAATAACAGCTTCTGTAAGCCCAAATTTAGAAGTTTTCGGTTTTAGGGTAATTGCCAGGTTTGGGGGAATTTTCGAGGTGCATGACAACATACAGACTAAAGTTTTTGCAATTGGTAAGTAGTGATTAAAGTTGATGAAAACAAATTTTTTTTGAAACATCCAAAAATTGAGGAAAAGTCTAGGAGAAGTTAGCACTTTTTGCTCTGAGGACAGGTAACTAGAAAAAAACAGCTTTGAAAAATAAAACCCAAATCATCTAAAAAGCAAGAAAGCCCAGTAAACTGTATGAAAAGGGGATTGAGTGTCCGGGGTGATAATTCGATATTAAGGAAATGAGGGATCGATTTTAGGTCACTTGTCCATTGAAACGGTAATTCGGGACAGACAAAAAACACGGCCCTGTAAAAAGTTGATGAAAACGACATGAAAACGTCTAAGTATAAGATCAGGTCTTTCATCTTAGAGCAGGTAACGAGAAAAGCAGCTTCAAACGGATACCTCAAACAATCTCCAAAAACGAAAATCAGTAAAACGGTCCTAAAATACACTAGCAAACCTCTAATTATTCGGTGGTAAGAATAAAAGCAGGTCTGATCTATAGGTTGAACTGAGGCCTTTCATCTTAGGGCAGGTAAGTAAAAAAACAGCTTCTAAAAGTAAAACCCGAAACAATCCCCACGAAAAAATCAATAAAACTGTCCAAAAAAGACACTCCTAAGTAACCACTCGACCCAGAGACAATAAGGATCAATATTTGGCAAGGTCATGACCATTGGAACAACCTGGGTAACCTGAGTAATCTAAAGACAACATGGATTAATATTCCTGGAGAAAATAGGTCATGACCATTGGAACAGTATGTCAGGGGAGTTGATACATCTCTGTATTTATGTGAGGTAGATCATTTCCCATGGGAAAGGGGTAGGGAAGAAAACCGATCAACAGAAAAAATCTAGACTGCCGAAGCGCCGGAGGCGCGGATTTTGAGTTCTGATATTGGTTTTGCTCGCGTAGGATCATATTGGATGTATGGAAAAGATGCTGGTCTAGCCTGGGAAGTAAACTTCCAGACAAAAAATGAGATTTGGGGGCGGAGTCTAGAAGGCTGAAAATGCATTAATAAATTTTCAGTTTTTTGTGTCGAAGAGGTAGTTTTCATATTAATTTTAGTTTTTTTTTTTTCGTTTGAGTTTAGGTTTTTTGAGACACCTCAGTTCAAGTTTTTTCAAGTTTTTGATCCTTGTTGCGGTCCCATGGCCCGAATTTTTTTGCCGGGAAATTTGAAAAATCCAAAAATAGTAGTTTAAGATTTTTCATTCCGAAAAATCTCAAATTTATCAAATTCGGGCTCCCGGGGGGCGAAAATCATCCAAAAAAAAAACTCACCGCCAACGCATGCGGACTCAAAATATTATGATGCTGCCTGGAGTGACACCTCAGCGCGGGTTGCGACAACGACGAATGCTTCCTAGCCGAGGTGTTCCCCTGATTATCCACCACCTCCGGCATGAACTTCACCGAACATGACGACGGTGAGACTGCCTTGGCGTCCGTCAGCTTCCTATGTCGGGTGAGATCGAGACTGTAGTTCCGAACCGACGGACGGGTTCTGTCCATTTGTCCTCCGGCACCGGAACAGAATAGGAAAGGGGGAGGAGGTGACAAGTGTGTGTGGAGGAAGGGGGGAAATAAATTAGAAGACTCTTTTCCTGAAGAAGGCGGAGGACGGGGATGGAGGAGCCCGACCTGAAGAAAGAAGAGTGCGAGATTTAATTCAGATACTGCTTCTTCTTCTTCTCCTTCAACGCCTTCTTCTTCTACTTGTTCTTCTTCTTATTCTTTTTCTTCTTCTTTTGCTTTTTGGAGCACTCTCCGCCTCCCTCCCTTTTTTCATATATTGTTTGTCACTATGTATGTCAGGGCCTAAAGAGAGAGAGAGAGTAACTTCTGATGTGTATATATATATATGCTCGTGTGCCTTTCCACCCGAAAACAGATGGAGCCGCCGAACAAAAACCCAAGGAGGTGATTTTCATGAATTTGTTACGAGAGTCTCTAGCCTTGTCACTCTTTTGTTGGGGGAACCAGGGCTGACAGCGAAAAAAAAGTAGAGAAGGGGGTACTCGAACACACTTTGCACACACCAAATTTGTTTATTAGAAGAGGAAGAAGGAGTTGGAGAATGTGTGTGGAGGCACTTAAACAGTGACGAGAATCTTCAAGTTTGTATTTTTTGGTGGTGGTGCTGAAAGCTGGAAGCTGGTTTTGGGGGGTCGTTTGGCAGGAGTCATAGAATTCTAGGTAGTTCTGGACCAATCTAGAATAGGGGCCTCAACCGGCCTTGAACAAGCCAAATGGCTCAGTATTCGCGTAGTGACTAGTCTAAAGGATCTCTTCAGGCCCGTCTCATTAACTTCCCATGGCGGGGAACTGAGTTGAAGAACTGCAGCTCGATCTGATAACCCTGATGCTATTAGGTCAGCCATCATGATTTAGGGTAATTCGCTCTTGGTCACTAATTAACAGTGAGTACTGACCGATCAATGAAGCAATGTACCAAAATCCTAGTCCTTTACTCGACCAAATTAACAATGGGGGACCTCCTATATGTAAGTGAAGGGTCCAATCTACATATTACCTCCTGAACTGCTCTGTTCAAGCCTTGAACTTAAAAGTTACAAGGTTAGGCCGGATTCCCAAGAACTCCAACCTCTAGTTTTTCTGAGAATTTTGAAGACACTTTCCTAGGTAGGTGATTTGAGTCAAGATATGTCCTGCACTGGGCCGTTTCAGCTACAAGCTTGGATGTTGTTTCGGAATTCTTCGTATGTCTTATACAATACTTCAGTGGTTCTAGTGGCTACTATTGATGTAACCCGATGTAACCCTTGAATATTCATAAACTTCCGGTAATCTCAGTGAACAGTAGAACAACTTTTGGAATCCAGAGCGCAGTTTTATCGGCTTTAGCAAGTTCAGACCCCAAACTGACTCCAACCATTTTGACCAAATTTATTCAAACATCTGGTAAGCCGCTTCAGTTCATTTCAACCACCGTAAATCCTATACTGAGCCAGACTGTATGTCCGGAGCAGTATATCTCTGTTGAATTCAAAGCTATCAAAAAGTAGTGAACTAAAGAAATGTTAAGCAAATAATTTCAAAAATTTTACTGGTTGAACATTTTTTGATAACTTCAAAGACAACCGAGATATACTGCTCTGAATATACAGTACTTTTTTACAGTATCTACGGTACTCACTGCCCCATTCTAGCCTAGCTACATAGTAGAGTATACTTAACAGATTCCATACATCAAACTTCTTATTCAGGGCACATCATCCATTTTCCCATAATCTAAAAATCTGCACGTTCTACTCCTCTCAAAGTATTATGTAACATATGGATGAATCCTCACAGACCCATGAAATTATGACGGTTCCGCCAGACTAGTGAAGTGGAGCATGAGTATAACATAGCATAACACAAAGCTCAGAAAGTTTTCTGTAATATTTCCAGATACAAAATGATCTTTGTCGAGCCGTCTGGGGACTTCCGGGGGTCCTCGA
>GL379789.1:207151-231708 GCA_000143925.2 Caenorhabditis brenneri | reverse complement strand
GCTCCAGTGAGGGCTGGGAATTCCAGAATCCACTCACAAGGGCATCTGCTTTTAGACCACTAATTTATAGAAAATTCCTAATCCATGTGAAAAAAAAAACATTCCCTTGTAAGGATAGGGGGTCTGAAATTTCAAAATGTTCAAAGTTTCTATGGGCCTGAAAAAATCCCCACAATAAGAACGTAGTATTGGTTTTCCAAATAACGAAAATTCACTGTCTTTTTTAGACGAATAGCAACAGAAAATTAGAGAAATCTGAAATCCGAACTTTCCAGTTTCGTACTACACCAACTCTGGTTATATACAGATAATCCCTGGGAAGTTTGTCTTGGGACCACGTTTTTAAAATCCGGTTTTTTGTTTTGACCCATGCCATGTGGTTTCTAGCTATCTGGGTTTTCCCAGATTACCCTTTCTTCTCATTTTTTACGCTTCAAGACCCCAAAATTCAAAATCTACACTTTGAGACCTTTCAAATGCGTATAATCATGAAATGTCTCTAGGAAAAAAAGTGTTCTTAACTTAAAGGCCCATTTAGTACTCTCAGGAAAATAAAAATGAAGGAAAACAAGCCATGATTATACTCATTTCAAAGCCATTGACAAGCTGGAAGATCAAACTTTCATAGTAAGTACTGAATATTCAGAGCATCATATCTCGGTTATCTTCAGAGCTATCAAAAAATTGTCAACTAGTGAAATGTTTAAAATTTTGTGTTGAACATTTCTTTAGTTGAAAACTTTTTGATAGCTCTTGAGGCAACCGAGATATGTTGCTCTGAACATACAGTGCCGCCAAATTACAGGTACGCAGCTTTCTGGATTCTGGGATACAGGACTTCTGGTATACTGTAGTTTTAATTTTTTTTTGAACATTTTGGTCAGGCATCGAACATTCATAACTCTGTTAGTTTTAGCGGTTTTTTTTAACGAGAAAATCAATAAAAACACTCCCCAGACACCATTCCAGAGCGGAAACACTGGTATACTGTAGTTTTGATTTTTTTTTTTTTTGAAATATATTTTAGACAACCTTCGAACATCCATAAGATTTAACATTTTTAACGGAAAAAAATCAATAAAAAATTCCAAATTCCAAAAAAAAAACCTCACCCCCAACGCCGACACATTGTGCATTCGACTTGTCCTCCTCGACGAGTGTGACGCTCGTGGACCACCGGCACCCGACGCATTCGATATACCCCTGTCACAACTACCACTTCCACTCTGTCCACTCCCACTAACGCCACGTGTATTCGATCGAGAATGATGATGAGTCGGCGGGACGAGTGTGGCCGGTGGTGTGAATGTGAGGGAGGGTGGTGCTCCACACGGCGAGCCCGGCTCCCCCGAATCACGTCCGAATACCGCTGTCTTCATGACTCTTTCTTGACACGCAGCATTATAGTTGATGTAGGTAGGTCAAATTACTGTAGTGGTGGAGGAGTGGGGGGATAAATGTGGTTTCTGAAGGAAACGGAGTACTGTAGGCGGTACGAGAGACACGGAGAAAATTACGGTAGAAAAATGGGGAAATGATAGGAATAGAATACTGAGAGAGGTGGGCTCCAGGTAGATCAAAAAATGAAAAATGATCTAAACGTCTAAATTGGCTTGGTTACGGCCTGACTGGTCTAGATTAAAGGCGCATAGGTAGATCAAAAAATAATTTTCCTCCAAAATAAGCCATGATTATACTTTTCTGAAAGCTCTTGACTTACTGATTTCAATGAAATCAGTCTCAGACTCAAAAACTGAAAATTGAGTCCATTAGAGCGCGATTTCCAAAAGCAAGTGATTTAGATTAAAGGCGCATTGGTAGATCAAAAAATGAAATTTCTCCAAAATAGGTCTTGATTATACTCAAATCAAAGCTCTCAATTAGCTGAATCCAACGGACATAAAATCTACGCTCTACGGCCCAAACTGGCAGAATTATCAAACCTCAACGGCGCATAGGTAGATCAAAAAAATGAAATTTCTCCAAAATAGGTCATGATTGTACTTTTCTGAAAGCTCTTGACATCCTGATTCTGATGACATCAATTTCAAACTCTCAAACAGAAAATGGAGTCCAGCAGAGCGCATTTTCTGATTCAAGAGCAAGTATCAAAAACCCTATGAAAGTGGCAGAAGACGGAAAACCGGGGTGGGGTGGATTAGAATAGGTGGACACTAGTCCCCCTACCCCCATAATGGATAAAAGAAATGAGTGAAAAAAAGGGAGAAGAAAAGAGATGAAAATTGAGCTCTTTTTGTGTTGCGGCGGGGGTTGCCAACAACGACCAATTTACATTTCTTCCCGTTGTTTCTTTATGTCTGCGAGGACATATTTTTTATATACTAAGAGATCGAAAATTGAAATATTTATGTGGAGCACCTTTTTGGAAAATTTTGAAAAAAAACTTTTTCAAAAAAATTTTTTTATTTTTTATTTTTCTCCTCTGAACTTCGAAAAAAGTAAAAACTGAATAAATATTCAAATTCTACGCATCGAAACCTTTGAAAGGAGTATAATCATGACATACTTCCGAGAAAATCAATAATCGAGTTTAAAGGCGCATGGGGAGCGTAGGTCAAAAAAAAGGGGTAGGTCAAAAATGTAGCCTAGGTCATGATTATACTCAAATCAAAGCTCCTGGTGAGCTGGTTTCAAAAATCCGAGAAAAAAATTTTTTGGGTGACCGGCTCCCAGATTACGGTAGGTTTGCTCCGCAGGATTTTCAAAAAAAAAAATTTTAGAATCAAAAAAATTCATAAAATTCTTGAAATTCTCGGAAAAAGTTGTCAATCTCAACAAAAGGCGCCGATGTGATTTTTCATCAATATTTAGTGACCCTTTTTCTAGATGAAAAAAGAGAGAGAGAGACGCAGAGATGGAGAGAGTAAAAGTCATGGAAGGAGCACAAGAAAAATCTAATAAAAACAGGAAGAAACAAACGAAGGAAAGATGGAGGAGGCCGAGGCGTCGACAAGAAAGGGGAAAGAAAATGCAATCGGATTTGTCACAATGTTTGACAATGATGTCTTCTTTTTGTATGAAGTATGCTTAGTTTAGGTAGGTTAGGGGCGGGAGAATCTTGGATTTTTTTTTGAATTCGGAAAATTAATTTTTTTTGACGGGAAAAAACGGTGCATTTCGAGTAAGCGCGCTCCGCTGTAATTATCTCGATTTCTGGAGGTAATTCAAAATTTCTATAATTTTTTATGAAGAATTTTTCGATAGTCTCCGTCGCAAAATAGAGTAAAAATCAAAAAATGAAATTTTTCGAAAAAATTTTTTTTCGGAATTTTTTATAAAATACTTCTGAATTCACAGAAAAAGTCCAATTTCACTGGAAAAATTGAAAAAATCGGTGAAAACAAGATTTTAGGTCATCAAAATCGAATATAAAACACTTAAAATTTGAACCACCGCGCGATTTCAGTGGAGCGTACTTGCTTGAACTGGCAGTCAGTGATACAGATTTTTAGCGAAAAAAATTCTGATGAACTCTTTTTTTCGGAAACTTTTTTTCGATGAAAAACGGTGGAGAAATCAATAAAAAATTTTCAGCACTTGTCCACGCAGACTACACGGGCGGAATTTTTCGGACCATCTTTTCGCGTCGTAATTTGAAAAAAAAACAAATCGGTTTCTTCATGGTTTTTTTTTCGATTTTTTCTCATAATTTTTCGGTTTCTAAGTGAAGAAAATGATTCTGGAAAATAACCGAAAACCCCGAAAAAAAGTCAGACAAAAACCTGATCAGAACTGAATTTTCCCCAAAAACTCCCCATTTGCACCTCCCCAACTAGCACAAAATTCTCCAAGAAGCCGTCTACTTTTTGTGCTGCTCATTTCGAAAAAGTCTTCATTAGAAGCGACGCCGCCGAAAAACCGGAAAAACGACGTCGCCCGGCGAAATGAGTTGTGCTGGTGGTGGTGCAAAACAGCAAAAAAAAACGGGGAGAAAAGTGCGATGATGATGATGATGATGGGTTACTTCGAAGCACAAAAAGAGCAACATTTTGTATGCACAAGCCGCTTCGTTTTGGAGGCCACGGTGAGAGGAGAATTGAATGAATTCAAAAATAAAGTCAATGACAAATTGGGGCGTTAGACAAGGGGAGGGGAGGGGAAAGAGCCGGAGCCCGGGAAGCGGAAGACCAGGGTGTTAGGTTTCAGCAGTCTGTCTTTATTTTTGGGTTTCCGGGCGGTCTGAGGGTTCCCTCACTAGGTTGCGTCAAAAAAAATCCCAAAAATATTTTTTTTCGAAATTCTGATAGGCGAAAAATTTGTAAAAAATATTCGAAATTAATCTCTTTTTTTTTGACGGGAAACAGATCAAAAGCGGTATAAAAACAATGAAAAAAAATTTTTTTTTTTCAAATTGTCCGTAAAATATTGTTCACGCAGACTACACGAGTTTCACGCGGTATTTTGAAAAAAAAATTGATTTTTTTTCATTATTTTTTTTTCGGTTTCATGGTAATCAGTGTAAATAACAAGTGCTGGCCGAAGATCCGACAACTGGACAGCCCCGATATCTCACCACGAAAACTACCGTATAAATTTTATCGAATTTCATAAATTTCTATCGATTTTCAGCGATTTTTCTAGTTTTTTTCTTGGGAAAAAAATGAAAATTCGTTGAAAATCGATAAATAAACAAACATTTTCGAAATTTCTTACGGTAGCAATTAAATTTAAACGGTAGTTTTCGTGGTGAGATATCAAGAATAGCTTTTTCCTGATTTTTCGATTTCTACAATTCGGAAAATGCTCGAAAAACTGTTTTCCGACAAGAACAACCCTTATAACCCCTCCGCGCGCTCTCCAAAAACACCTCTAGCCTCTCTTCATCTTTGCCACCTACTGCACGCATAGCCAAGTGGCTAACAGTTTTGTCTATGGATCAAAAGGTCAGGGGTTCGAAACCTTCCACTCAAAAATTATTTTTTCTTTTTACTATTTTCATAAAAAGTAGTTTTCAGTTGCCTGGGGTGACAACAAGAACTAACTAAAGCCACTCGTCGCCGTCGACCAACCAGCCAACAACGACGGGACGGAAATCGAAAATGAGCAGATGTTTTATATATATTCTTTTTTATTTTGTAATGCAAACACAAACTTTTTAATCGAAAATGAGCCGAGACGGACGGGTTGTGGTTGGTTGGGGGAAAAAAGAAGACAAAACTTTATGACGAGGCGGCGACGAAAACTTGAAGAAAACAGCTCCTCTTTTCGAATACTAAAATATCATCTGATGATGGATTGGTGGGAAAATCCCGGAAATTACACAAATACCTACACTTCCTGATTATCCCTTTTGCTAAAAAAATTCGAGATTTATCAGACGAAAAGGTGTGTGCGAACTAGGACTACAGCCAAGGGGTCACTTAGGCAGATTGGTTTTTTTCTTTTTTTTTTTCTTTTCAAGAAAAAAAACGGATAGAGTCCTTTTTGTGTTTCTATCATGTTTAAAAAAAGAAAAAAAAAGATTTGACCTTGGTGGGGGTCGAACCTGGACCTCGTGAACGATGGACAAAAGTGGTAGCCACTTGGCTACTGTTACAGTTGCGGGAAGAACTGTGGAAGGCGTATAAGAAAGCGAACCAGGGGGGAGGGGGGGACAGAGAGACAGGGTAGCCTGACTAACTGATTGAAATCAGTGGAAGATGCAAAGGCGCTCTATTGGACATAGGTAGATCAAATAGTTGTTCGTAAGCTGCTATGGAAAGCCCAAGCAAAATCTAGGTTGAAAACTGAGAAAATCGAGAGGAAAAAAATGGAACATTCCCTCCCAAAAACGGCTCTTCCAGCAGAGACGAAAAAAAAACCAAAAGAGCACAGGATCCAAGGAGTGAGGAGCAGCACAAATAGAGCAATTAGTTCGAGGCACGGCTTGTGCTTGGCTGAACTCGATCCGGGGCGGGTCTTTCTATTCTCTCCCTCTCTCTCTCAATATATATATGAGAAGGAACAAAAAAGGAGCGATTCTCTCTGCGTCTCTTCGTCTCTCTCTGATGGAGCATCTTCTCTCTCCTCTTGGGTCTATCAACGGATCCATTCACGCAGAATAAGAGGTCCCAGAGATGGAGACCATAGAAATAAACGGACCTATTCATTCCAGGATATTTTTTTCTCCCTATTCATTCATTTCAGAACTTCTGGAACAAAAGAGCTGGATATTCTGAGGTAACACATTTTTCAAATTTGGCGGGAATTCAAAAATTTTATTTTCCAGGACCTTGGCTCTTGACCTCAAAATTGAGACAAAAGGTGGTTTGGAACGCACTAATTGGTGCACCACAGGAGACTGGTGACGGCTAATTATTGTTCCAAAAATAGTCCGAAAATGGACTCTTCTTAGGACCAAGTGGCTCGCCGAAAAATTGTGTCTCTAAGAAGAAGAAGAAAAATGAAGGAAAGAGATGAGCAGGAACGCGAGCAGTTGGAAACAATTCGGTTAGAGGTGGTTTGGAGAGATGCAAGGTATAGAGATAGAGAGAAGAGGGTCCCAGGAACCTAAAATCTCAAAAAAAAATGTTTTAGAAAGAAAAAAAAACAAAAAACCACAGGTGGGAATCGAACCCTTGACCTTCTGGACGACGGGCAAAACTGTAACCTACTGCGCCACGCGCCGCACTGAAGGAGGCAGGGTGGTTGTCATAGACATTGCGGGGGGGGGGGGGAATCAGTGGCTGGAGGCGCCTCGAGAAAACTCTGAGAAATCGTATGATGAAAGTGCGCTCTATCGGACAAAGGTAGATCAAAACGATTTCTAGGCATTTTCCAACATTTCCAACCGGAAACTTGATATTGTTTAGCCGAGTGTCCATCCATTATGGAAGTATAAAGTAAATGATGACCACCGGGGATGCAAAAAATAAAAAAATTAACTCTGGGTAGTTTTTTGTTTGCCTAAAGTGAATATGGGTAAAGGGCTCCTCCTCCTCTTCGTCTCCATCTCCCCTACTTCTCATCTCCTCCTTTTCACTCAATTATCTGAGGAGAAGCATCCTTTTTTTTTGCCTAACCCTTTTTCCTTCTTCATAAACAAGTCCTTCAGAATACTTTCTCTCTTTCCACCCCTATCCTATATGTGACTGACTCCTCCTCTACAGAGCAAAAAAAAATTTTTTTGCATCTAATTTTTTTCGCCATCCTGCCAAAGACTAAAAACTTTTTTTCCCATTTTTTTTTCAAAAAAAAAACGCGAAAAGAAAAAGAACCAATTAGTCCCGGGGAGATACGTGTCACGTCCGTCTTCTGGAGATGAAGATGAAGAAGATGATGATGATCTCCAGAAGACGTGACGACGATGAAGAGAAAAGGAAGAAGAAGGGACGAGGACGACAAGTTCTATTATGAATATGGATATTTCTATGTGTGTATGTGTGTTAGTGGATGTGTTTGAGAGCAGCACAAAAAAGGAAATTGGAGAAGTGTCAGGCCAGGAGGGAGGTGTCGTCGAGAGTGTTTGTATGTGTGTACGTACTTGTTCTTTCATAGAGCAATGAAAAAAGAGCAAAGTTGGTTGTAGAGAAAAAAGAAAAAAAGAAAATACAGTCAGGTGGGCTCGAACCCACGGGTCATCGCGTGAAGGGCAAAAGCGTAAACCACTAGGCTACGCCGGCACTGCATGAGAAGGGCTGGAGGGCGTATACGAGAGAAGGGGGGGGGAGGAGAAGCACCCCTGGCAACCAGGACACTCACTCTGATGAAAAACACGCACATAAAATTGGAAGTGTCAGAAAAAGCGCTCTATTGATAAAACGTTAGAAATTGGGTCTAAAATGTAAGTTTCGAAAATCCGCCAAATACAATCTAGGTAAAAAGGCCTTCCAAGCAAAAATCCGAAACCAAAAGTCCACAAAGTATATTTAAAGTCCAGAAAAAGGGAGGGGAAAATGAAACAAATCAAATGAGACTAATACAATTTAAAACGGCGGGCACAACCATTGCTTCTTCTCTCCCGGAAGAACAAAAAAGACCGAGAGAAAATCGAGAGGAACCAACTACACCCAAAACACTTGAGAGTTACCCGAGAGGAGACTTTTTCCAGAATCGCAAATCAGTTCGGGGCCTCTTCTTCGCCAAATGACGTCTTCTGGGGGCAGGGTTTCATACAATGATTTAGTACATGACGTCAGTTTACCCAGAATTTTACTGTTTTCCCAATTTTTTTTTTCGGATTCCGATGATATCAGATTTGTAAAACACCCTGACAACCGTATCAAAACATTAGATTTTTTTTCTCCTTTTTTGAACTTTTCCCAATACAAAAAAAAATCGCGTACCGCTCTCATCGTGTCCTCCTCCGCCGCCTCCTTCTTCGATCACTGTCCTCTCCTCTTCTTCTTCTTCTGGATTCGTCGTCGTCGCAAAAAACGGGAAATTTTGATGGGTTTTCAGATGCTTCTTCCTCCGTCAGTCTCGTGCATCTGGAATAAAAATAGGGGGTTGGAATGGAACTTTCGAAAAAAAAAATTCAGAGAAAAAGTACGGAAAATACGGAAAAAAAGAACGGATTATTTGGAAAAAACAACTGAAAAGCTTCGATTGGACCAAGATTTTCAGAGAATTCTATAATGCAAATCCAGTGATCTGGGCAGTGTATGTTCAAAGCAGCATATCTCGGTTGCCTTTGAAGCTATGAAAAAATGTTCAACTAGTAAAATGTTTAAAATATTTTACCTAACACTTTTTTAGTTGACCACTCTTTGATAGCTCTAATGGTAACCGAGGTATGCTGCTCTAAACGGTAAGTACTAGACAAACCACTGTTACAAAGGAAACTGTATATTCAAAGCTGCATATCTCGGTTGTCTTTGGAGCTACCAAAAAGTGGTCAATCAAAAAAATATTTAACAAACAATTTTACACATTTCACCAGTTGACAACTTTTTGATAGCTCTAATGGCAACCGAGATATCCTGCTCTGAACATACAGTGTTTCTAAGTTACAGGATAGCCTATACTACAGGAAGGAAGGCAGTTCGAAACAGATTTATCTTTTTTATCTTTTATCTAGCAAATGAGAAAAAAAATTGCCAACGGAGCGCGTTTGCACTACTATCTTTTTTTTTTTACAAAAATCTACGCGTCTCCTTACACCTGTTGTCATGGGAACGATAAACTTATACGCCCTGACCACCCTTGGCGTCTAGGCTCGCTTAGCGCAGTGGTTACGCTTTTGCCTATCACATCTCAAGTCAAAAGGGTCGTGGGTTCGACTCCCACTAGTGAAAAACTAATTTTTTTTCTTTTTTGTTTTTCTTCCAGAAAAAGAGTGCAAAGAAGCTTTAGTTTCCAAAATATGTGTTCTTGTGGGGAAAATCCCACAAAATGTTTATTATTTATATAGACAGACACTCCCTTGAAAAGTATGGCGACAAGAAGAAGAAGAAAATATAAACAAAAATCTGTTTGATACAAAATATTTGAGTAAGGGAAGAGGGGTTGAATGGAAAAGGGAGAAGAAGAAGGAGATGAAACTAATTTGGAATTTTCAGAGCAAAGAAAAGAAAATTATGAGAAGAGAGGCATAGGAGGATTTCAGGAAGTTTTTTCAAAAAGTTTGAAAAAAATCTAATTAATTGGAATATAGAGAAAGCACAAAACAGAGTCTAGGGATTTTTAGATCTAGAAAAAAAAGTATTCTCGTTTCCAGCCGATTTATCAGGGTTCCCGTTAAAGTTACAAAAAAATTGCCAACTAAAATCTTGTCCAAAATTAAATTTCCTACAACTTTATAGTTGACACTTTTCCCATAACTATTTTCCTAACTGAGATATTTTGATATTTTGGATTTTGTACTCAAAAAATACCACAAAGTCATTCGACCAATAAACTTTTCGAGAACGTGCATTCTTTGAGAAAAAAAAGTGAATGAGAAGAAAGTTTTAGTATAAAAAAACGAAGAAAAAGTCCATAGAAGAATAAAAAAACGGAAAAGAATGCGAATGAGGATGGGAAAGGAAGAGGAAGGAAGAGTTGGTTTTTATTAATTTGCACTATTTTTCTTTTTTTTAGGGAGACAATTTTTGAAAATTATAAAGGGGGAAACTTTAAAAAAAACTATCATAGTTCCGAAGCCCCTGAAACCTGAAAATAAATTACTAAGCTTTGACTTTTTACAGCATGTCTATTTCTTACGTGGCTGTAAATTCATGGTGGTCCAAATTGAGCCAAGATACAAATAAGATTGAGAGATTGGTTTGAAAGAATGCCGACTAAAAAAATTTGAAATAAGGGAGAAGGAAAAATCAATAAATGACCGACCTCTTCAGGAGATCCGAGAGATAAGAGGTAGATCAAAAATTAAGGGTCAGGGTAGGTCAAAAAAGTATATGAAAAACTTATGCACACACAGTACTTAAAGTTCGGAGCAGCATATCTCGATTGTCTTTGAAGCTATCAAAAAGTAGTCAACTGAAAAAATGTCAAGTAAAACATTTTACACATTTCATTAGTTGAACATTTTTCGATAGCTTTAAAGACAATCGAGATATGTTGCTCTGATTATACAGGGCGCCTCAATTACAGGATTTACGGTACATGAAGCTGCTAGCAAGAAAGAAAACTAAGAGTTTGGTAAGGCTCGAAGGAAAAATGAGAAACAAAACGGGATTTTCAAAATTAATGTTTTTCAAAGCGTCGGGTTATCCTGGAGATAAGAGGTAGATCAAAAACTAACGGTAGGGTGGGGAACAAAGGTCAAAGGCAGAAGTGAAGAACTGAAATTCGACAAAACTGTAAAACGACGAAAGTCTCAAAATAACTGAACACGTCAAGCCGTAACCTGATAAGCTATCGTTCGACGGAAATCACAATTAACAAACAAAAATCAATCTGGAGTTTTGAGCAAGATAAACCACTAAGTAAACGTTTAAATGGAATCTAGTGTCCTCAAAGTCAAGCTCTCTTCAAGCTGAACACAAGAAAGCTAGATTTTCAAAAAATCAATGAACATGCTCCCTCCTTTCAAATTATTCAAATTAAAACAGAAACAATAATGATCTAAAGTCACAGACTACACACTTTGAAAAAAGAGCCCCGCCGCCGCGTGTCTCTCTTCTATATATCTCGCATCGTGTCGCATTGTTGTATCTATCATTTGATCCGTGATTATTCATCAAAAAATCGAGATAGCACACAGAGCCAAGAGAGACGCAGAGAGTGTAACAGAGACAGTTGGTTTCGAAAGGGAAAAGGATCTCTCTAGAGAAGCCTTTTTTCCGTCTTCCCGCCCGGGAAGAGAAGGGACCATTGAAGGGGAGGGAATAGTGTACGGATCAGAGAGACGGAGAGATAACGAGAGAGGAGATGGGAAGAAAGAGTATGATGCGGTCGTGTTGTGGTGACAGCCTCCATCATTTTTGAATGACTAGCAGAGAGAGGGAGAGAGAGGGAGAGGAAGCCCCATGGATTTTTTTGGGAGAACGAAGAAGGAATAAATTTGGAAATTTCAATGTCTGTGCACTTTTAGTTCGTACTTTTTGTGGGGTTTCTTACTTGCTGGGATTTCGGGGAACATTTGAAATCTAGAAAACTATTGAGCAATCTGGCAGGAATCAAACAGATCAAGATATTTCGAAAGGTGATCTTTGGATTTTCAGAGTTTGAACTTCCGAATTTGTTACTATTATTCTTTGTTTCAAAATTTCATCAGTCCTAAAATATAGATCCTTTCTTCTCTTATTTTTCTATCAAAACCTCGAAAACTATTGTCTCAGCTCTTTCAAAAACTACTTTCTGATCTCCAAAAGTGTGTCAGGGTTCTAGTACCTCTACGATCATTATAGGCATACAAAAAAATTTCTCCCTACGTTTCAGTTCTGACAGGGTTAACCACGTAAAATCGAATCGACGGCGCAGGAATCGGTCAAAATAGTATGAGGCAAGAGCGAAAAATACGGAAAACTGATTCTTTAGACAAAAAAGATCGTTGAGGTACTGAAAATTGGGGCTTTTTATGTTTAAATTTCTCCCAAAATAAAGCAATCGTTTGGACAGTTCAGGAACATCCTCCTCAGTGCCCAGAGTGTCGAAACAACAGAATCTGAAGTCTTGGAAAGCGAAGTTCCGTCAAACCAGACGCGATTACAAAAACGAACTTCCCAGTACTACAGGATCGTAAGGATCCTAAAGAAGTGATTGAGTTTGGTAAATTTTGAAAGTTGTTTTTTTTTTCATTCGAAAAATCTTCAGAAATATTTTTCAAAATGGCAAAAATTCCAATTTGGTGGTTCAGAAACTGAAAGGTCTACAGTTTTTTCTAGAAGGAAGGCTGGACAGCTGAGATCGTTCCCAAAGACGGAATTAGATCTGAGAAACGCCCAAGAATAGCTAGTCCTCACTGATCGGAAAAATATAATACGGTTTCCTGTTTCCAAGAAGCACCAAGAGGGTTAGGGCAACTATCAAAACTCCAGTGTGTCTAGATCAAAGGTCAACTCAAAAATTCGAAGACTGGCTGACAAGGGATGTTTTTTCACATTGGTTAGGAATTTTCTATAAGTTGGTGGTCTAAAAGTAGATGCTTCTGTGACTGGATTCGGAGATTTCCAGCCCTCACTGGAGCATGAGAGTCTGGAAATCCTCATTTGAAGGGGGCGGGGCCAGATATTCAGATGAAGATTTCCAGACTCTCAGGCCCCAGTGAGGGCTGGAAATTTCAGAATCCGTTCAAAGAAGCATCCACTTTTAGACCACTGATTTATAGAAAATTCCTATCCCTCCCAACTAATCTCATCTGACTAAAAACTGCCACGTGTCATTCTGATCATAATTTCTCAAAAACTAGTATAATAAATATATAATATTGGTGCTCCTCGTGGGGTCCCGCAGACACATAAAACACAAAGACGTGTCCCGTCGTCCATGGGACGGACGGGGATAAGAAGAGATGGAAGCATGGACAAAAAGTGATAAAGTTTTGAGGTATAGTAGAGAAAGAAATAGAGATGATGATGCGAAGATTTTGCGACAAATGAGTTGAAAATCGGAAAATAGTGTGGAAGACGAAGAGACGCAGTGTGAAAGTCACCCCACAGTTGTTCTTGAGAGCACAGAGAGAAGGAGGAAGGAAGAAGCATTTTGTTGTCGTTGATCTAATGAGACGGGCGGTCTTTTGATATTGGATGAATGGAAAGAGGAAAAAGTGATTGAGTAGACTCTATTATGATACTAGGTGTTGGTTTTGCAAACATTTTTTTAGTTTTTTTTTTCAATTTTTTTTTTTCAATTTTTTTTCTGTGGTAGTCATTTTTGACGAGCTCTATCCGCCGAGAAAGTGGTTGCACAAAAAAGTTGTCAACTACAAAAATGAAGTTCTAGCTATGGTTGATATGAAAAAAAAAATTTCTGGAGCCATAGAAAACTTTTTGACCGAGTGGCGGATGCTCAAAGTCAGCCTAAATCGCTGAAATCAACTTTTTTTTAAGGCCGAACCCTATGCGCCTTTAATTTATCTTGTATTTCCAGTTCATCCGATTAGAGCCTGCAGAACAAAAAGTACATATTTTTCATCAGACGGTTTAAGACATTTTAATAGTTTTAGCCAAAAAAACTAAAGAATCCATCAAAATTCCTACCGTAACCAATTTTTACACTACCCCTATGAGTTTCAGAATCGCTGAACTCCACACGAACTACAAAGTTGGTAAGGGTCCCTACAAAAAATATCCCCAAAAATCAATAACAGAAATCACAAAACACAACAAAAAAACCGAGTAAAGGTGATAGGAGAGAAGTGTCGAATTACAAAAGAGAGAGTAAAACTCGGGCGGCTGAAATGGATACGTTAGGGAGAGGATAAGATAAAGAGAAGATAATAAATAGGTTAGCACGAAAAGTTGCAAAAAATATTGAGAGCTGGCCAACAATCAACAATCATAATTGTGTTGGTTTTAAACAATTTTTAGGGAAAAAATTGGTGGACGAGGTCTTCGAACTACCATATCTCGGTTATGTTAAGAGCTATCAAAAAGTTTTCAACTAATAAAATGTTTCATTTTTGCCAGTCAACATTTGTTCAGTTGACCACATGTTATTAATTTCGAAATCCATCGAGATAAGAGACTCTGAACATACAGTACTGTTCAAAAGCATAGCTGATTCAGGCTGACTTTGAGAAGGAGCCACGCAGTCAAAAATTTCTCTACCGCTTATAAATTTTTTGAGCTTATTAAGCATAGCTAGAGCTTCATTTTTGTAGTTGACCACTTTTTTGTACAATCATTTTCCAGGCAGATAGAGCTCGTCTAAAAAGACTACCTCAGAAATCGCCCGTATAAATTTCAGCATGGTTCAAGAGCCCTCCATGGAACAAGCTCTATCAGTCCGGAGAGTGGCTGTACAAAAATGTTGTCAACTACAAAAATAAAGTTCTAGCTATGTTTGATACGCTCAAAATTTTTTACAGCCATAGAGGAATTTTCGAGTGCGTGGTACATGCTCAAAGTCAGCCAATATTAACTAAATCAGCTGAAAAACGAGAGTGATCGTCTTACGGCATGTCTATTTCCATGGGACTCGAGCACTTTCTCAATAAACAAGCTACCAGAAAAATCTGAAAACTTCTCCTGTTTATATAGGGGATTCCACATTCAAGAATGACATGTTATTGACATTCCCATCCCGTTTATATCCTTCTAAAGGTTCAGATAATCCAGATAGATGGGGGGAAATGATCTCACTCAGACTGATTGGAAACACCCTTCACTGGGCACTTTTTCTCCACTTTTCCGCACTTATTTCGGAGATCATTTAGGAGGGATTAAAACTGATTGAAGCTGGATGATCGAAGAAAAAAAGGTGAGTCTGAGAAGTATTAGGGCAGAGGTAAGTATGTTTTTTTGGAGATTGGAAAATCCGGTGGTAATTCCGGTTTGGTGGGGGTCAAGTAGAGAGCTCCTTAAGCTCCCAAAAAGAAGGGATAAGCAGAAGAAGGAAAGGTTTTTGGTGAAGGTTAGAGTTTAGGAGGGATGATAGGGGGTTTGAGTAGCAACACATTTTTCGTTTTTCAGTTAAGACTCTGTGGGAAGTGGAATTTTTCTGAAGAGGCCAGGCACAGTTGCCAGAAGTTAATCGGTTAGAAAAGGTTCTGAACGAACTGGAATCAGCCAACCAAAGACCTAAAAATGAAAAGAATCACAAACCATTAAAGACTCCGGAAATAGTTTTTTTTTGAAAGCTGGAATCCAAATTTGGATCAAAAGGCGCATTGAAACCGACACCTAATCACGCCTACCGTATGTTCAAACTAACATTTCTCCGTTTCTTTTGAAAATTTCAGCAAAAAATATGGGCTGGCAATTCAAGAATCCGGAAAACTAAGTAACCAAGGTGGTCATAGCGATAAGTAGGTTACCGTAATCCCCTGTAGTAGAGACCCATCCAGTACTGTATGCTCAGAGCAACATATCTCAGTTGCCTTTGAAGGTATCAAAAAGTAGTAAACTGAAGAAATATTGAGCAAAAGTTCTTAAACATTTTACTGATTGAAAATTTTTCGGTAGCTTCAAAACCAAATGAGATAGGCTACTCCGAACAAACAATACTGAATGGGCCTCTATTACAGGACGCAGTACTGTATTTTCAGAACATCATATCTCGGTTGCCTTTGAAGCTACCAAAAAAGTTTTGACTGGTAAAAAGTTTAAAATGTTTTGCTTAACAATTTTTTAGTTGAACATTTTTTGATAGCTTCAAAACCAAACGAGATAAACTGCTCTGAACATACAGTACTGGATATCCTGGATTCACGGTAGAGTCAAAGGTTGTGACAAGCCAAATTCAATAGTATTGGGTTTTGGTAATGACTAGGAGTTGAAGTCTTTGAAAAAGAAAAACTGTTAGATTTGAACAACTTCCATTGGTTCACAGCTCAATAAGCTAGGGACAGAGGTAGGAATTTCCAAAAATGGCGTTAAAAAAAGGTATTAGGAAAGAGAGAGTGAAAGAACAAATGTTCAAAATGTTTTACCTAATATTTTTTTCGTTGACTACTTTTTGATAGCTCTGAAGACAACTGAGATATGCTGTTGTGAACATATAGTACTGAATGGGCCTCTATTACAGGGCCCAGTACTGTATGTTCAGAGCAGCATATCTCGCTTGCCTTTGAAGCTATCAAAAAATTTTCAACTAGTAAAATGTTTGAAATGTTTTGCTCATCATTTCATTAGTTAACCATTTTTTGATAGCTTGAAAGACAACCGAGATATGCTGCTTTGAACATACAGTACTGGGTGGGCTTATATGATAGGATTCACGGTAGAGTGAAAGGTTGTGTCAAGCCAAATTGAATAGTATAGGGTTTGGGTAATAACCAGGGTTTAAAGAATTCAAAAAAGCAAAACTGTCAGTTTGGATCGATTTCAGTTGGCTTACAGCTCAATAAGCTAGGGACAGGAAAGAGATTTCAAGTATGGTTTCTAAAAAAGGTATTGGGAAAAATAGGGAAAGAACGAATAGTCATTGAGGAATCGGATTGAAAAATCGATTGACAGGACGTTATGGCCTAATCCACCTAACTACCTAATTGATTGGTGCTAACGCTCTGTTACTCGCCTTTTATCCTCCGATTGTCATAGTAATCTTCCCTATTATTACATCAACTAATAAAATGGACCGTAAGGACTAGCACACTATTATGTACCAAAATCCCTTAAGATATGGGTCAAATGTAAAAATAAAGGACACCTCAAAAAATCAACTTCCCTAGCTGAACTAGGCCAAAGGAGGAACTAAACCCCTGGTTCTTCCCCCCCCCCCCCCCCCCCAAAAGAACATGTCCATGTGTCCTAAAGTCAAGTCCATCAACTGATTGTCTCCCGTTTAGAATAGAGACACAGACTCAAAAAGGAATCACAGAAAGTCTTTTTTCGAAAAACTGGACAGAGAGAAACGAGAGAGGAGCAAAGCATCATCATCATCATCATCTAATCCGTGTCGTCGTCTTGGAGCATCGACAAATAAAAGAGACAGAAAAGGAGAAGAAAAGAAGAGAGGACTAAACCGGATGCTAAAACTTTCGGACATCTCTCTTTCGGACTTTCTTTTTGAAAAAGCTGTTGCTGTAGGAAAGATTCTCTCTTTGACCTATTTGGTGGACAAAAGAAAGCTGTATTGGATCTAGATGCCTTCGTGCACTTTTGAAAATACTCAGATGAGCTAGATAGCGGAAGTTAGGTAGATACTCAACTGCTATGGATTGATCAGGTGCTACGTGGAAAGTGCTATTTCGGCTCTTGTGCTATAGATTAAGTGCTATTTCAGCCAGTTTCGATCCGGATTTTCAGATCTGAATTTCAAAGAGACGTTTTCGGGGTTTTTTTTTGTTGATAATTTTAAGTAAAAAATGAAAAAAATCGAAAAAATCTCATTTCTGCCCGACCGGACCGCACCAAAATTTACCGATAAAATCCATTTTTCTCCCCCAAGAAAATTTCCCAGAAAAATTGGATCACACACCACGGGTGCTCAGCATCTAACCCCAATACTTGAGCTCCTCTAATCTAGGGTGTCACAAAGTATTCTGGAGTCGGATCTGCCTAGAGAGAGAGAGGAAAAGTGATCAGATTTGGGCCCAATGTAGATTTATTGGGAATCTGATAGTTGAATTGAAAAGAAAATAAGGGAAAAATGCAGAAATCTGAATCTAAAGGTCACAAAATTATTTTTGAAAAACTACAAAAGCACATCAATCAGGTGAAAAAGGCTGGGGAGTTCAATTGTAAATGAGCAAGAAAAATCGGATAAAATGCGAATTTGCGCCCTTGTATTATTCTGAATTCCGGGTTTGAGAGGTTTAAAAACTAGTCTGCATAAGGGCCTAAATGGGAGAGGAGGGGGGCAAAAATGGGCCTGAATTGAACTTGAACCCCGCTGACTTGCAAGCCATCAAAAGTAGGCGAAGCTAGAAATAAGACCGAAAAACCTGGAATACTAGATTTCCAGTCCGCCTAGAAATAGTACAAAAATCTAAATCTGAAGGCCCGGAAAATTTCAAAAGCTACAAATTTACATCTGAAAATTCAGGGGGAAATTTCCAGTTGGCTCGAATTCTTAGCAATGAATATTTACAGATTTCGACCTTATAAGGCGATGTTTCTCTCACATGGGTTAGGAATTTTAAGAAAAAATGATGGTCTGAAAGTTGCTGGTTCTGTGAGCAGATTCCGAAATTTCTAGACCTCACTGGATCCTATAATAAATTGCTTAGACTTTCAGATCGAGGTTTCCAGACTCTCAGGCTATTGAAGAATCCTTTCCTTATTACTGAAATTTCATGAACTGGTTTCTTCTTACCTCAAAAAAAACATTACGTTATGAATCTAAAAAGTCTAGAATCTAGTCTGAAAAAGCTAGGATCGGCATAAGATAGACTTGACACATTAGCCCCAGAAACTAAGCCTAAAAATTATCCGAAAGAGCCTGAAACAAGCCCAACTACCCCGGAATCCTAGATTTCCAGTCGGCCCAAAAATAGTACAAAAAGTTGCAAAAGAGACACTTAAAATGTGCCAAATACTCCTAGAAGAGAGAGAGAGAGAGAGAGAGAGAGAGAGAGAGAGAGAGAGAGAGAGAGAGAGAGATGAAAAGAAGGAGAGAGTAGCCGCTGCTCTCAAACGAAGAAATATAAAAATGGGGCGATGATGTGGTTGGAAGAAAAGAAGAAGAAGAATAGTTAGGATAGAAAGAAGAAGACGTCAAAGAATGACAAAGATTCAAAGCACACACTTTTCAAAAAAAGAAAATATTGAAAAAAAAACGAAAAAATGTGCATAATAGTCGATGGTCGGACGGCAACAAGTCTCCTAGCTTATCACTTTTTATAATCTTTAAGACGGATTTTTGCGAATAAAAAAAATAGTTTTAAACCGGAGGAAAAGTGACGAGAAACACTAGGCTAGAATGACGTGCGGGAAGGGTTTATAGCTAAAATTCGCTTTGAAATCCTGAGACCGTCAGTTCTCAGCCAGTAGACCTTTTGTTTCAAATGAATCTAGGGTTAGAGGAAATTCATTTGGGCAGAACTGCAAGTTAAATAGTTTCAGCTTCCCAGGAAGGCAAAAATATTGAAAAATGAGCCAAAGTGGCCACAAAAAGCGTCTCCAGAGGACCGTGACAAGGTAGAAATCCTGAAAAAATGGCTTGGGAGTATTCAGAACTGTCCCAAATCTGAACTGTCCCCCATCTCAAAAGTGGGCGGAGCTGGAAAAAAGTTGTCAACTACAAACTTGCTCCAAATTTAATTTTGAAAAAGTTTGCAGTTGACAACTTTTTTCTAGCTCTGCCCACTTTTAAAATATGTGACAGTTCTGTTTCAGCACACCACCTATCTATGCAAGTTTAGGAAGATAGAAAACACAGAAAACTGGAAGGACGGACAGAAGCTATCAGCTTCTCATTAAGCTTAATGACCGGTACTGAATCGATAGCCCCAAAAATGTTTCTAGAAACCCAAAAGTACAATGACAAAGAACAAACAGTGGAAATCAATCCCCAAAAAAGCCCATCAAATCGAAAAAAGAAATCAAGAAAAATCCAAAATTGCTCCGTTGATTTGGTGAGCAACCGTCAGTTGAGTTGCTCTGGTGATCTGGAAAAACAGATTTCGTTAAACTTTTGGTGGGGTGATTCAGGATCAAAGCGGTAGATCAAAACGAGAGAAATGACGAACAAATAAAATCAATATATTTTTTATATGCTTAACAACTTTTTCAAAGTCCTTGTGTTCAGAACAGTATATCTCGGTTGCCTGTTAAGCTATCAAAAAGTAGTCAACTGAAGAAATGTTAAACAAAACATTTTAAACATTTCACTAGCTGAAACTTTTTTGATAGCATTAAAGACAACTGAGATATCTGGGTGTTCCTAAATTACAACATTTACGGAAGATCGACGCAAAAACCCTCAAAAAACCACTTTTTTCTAGACCCACCACCTCAAGAAGTATGGGTCCAAAAAGTGCAAAGATGGATGTGTTTGCACATAAAGAACCCTTTCTCTTCTACTCAAAAGTGTTTTGGGGGCGGAGCCAGTCCAAGGGTTTCTGTTAACGCTTAATTTCACACAGGTGGAGGGAAGACGACTAGGAGAGAGAGAGGACCTTTTTGTTTTATGGAATAAAAAAGAGTATAGGAAGGAAGGAAGGAAAGGGAGAAAAGTATAAGAGAAGGGGGGATATAAAAAAGTATAAAAATTGGAGGAGGAGGAAAGGTGACGTGGCAGTGGTTCAAAAAATAAAGAGGGTATGGGTTGGCAATCGGGGAATTTAGGAACTAGGTCACCTCGTTACCAGGACGGGACGAAAAAAATTTCGAAAAAATTATTTTGTGACAACTTTTTGGGACGAAAGAACCGGAAAAAAATTTTTTCTCTGGAATTTTTCCATAAAGAATTTTTTTCAAAAAAACAAATGAAAAGGTTACCCCGTCTTAGAATTGTCCTCGCGTATTAGAACTGGCCGGATTAGAAACAAAAATAAAAATCAGCCCCTAGCCGCAACTGTGAGCCTGGATGTGGTCTGGTTCTGGAAGTTCTAGAACAGGACAGTTCTAGTGCTGCCAGTTCTGAAGCGGGGTAGCACCAAAAATTCATTTTTTGGGGTTTTCGGATCGCGCGGTAGTTTGAAAAATCAAATCGCTTGTTTCATAATTTTTTTTCGGGTTTTCACATGATTTTTCGATGAAAAAATTTTTTTTTCAGGCGGAACAGCCTTCATCGTGTCCTGTAAATACTCAATTTGCGCCTTTAATTTCAAACTTTTCGTTCTAAGACCCTAAACTAGTCATGATCATATACTCCACTTGCAGCCATTGACTGATATAGAGTTTAGAGGCGGTACGCTTGATCAGAACTGTCCCATATCTCAAAAGTGGGCGGAGCTAGAAAAAAGTTGTCAACTGCAAACTTTTTCAGAATAAAATGTGGAGCAAGTTTGTAGTTGACAACTTTTTCCTAGCTCCGCCCACTTTTGAGATGTGGACAGTTCTGATTCAGCGTACCGCCAATTTAGAAATCAGATAGTGAGCTTACGAAAATTCATTTTTTCCGATTTTCTAGACAAAATCCACGAAATTCAGTGTGTATTCTAGAGTGAATTCCCCAAAAAAGTCTAGAACAAAAGTGTTTGAACACAACACCCATCTCGAAAAAAGGGTAAATTAAATAAAAAGAGACACTCGGGACACTTTTTATTCGAGTTGAAAAAAGGGAACTCAATAAAACACACCCATTCAAACACAACAGGTTGCATTTGTTCGGGTGTTACGCTCCGGTTGGTTTAAAGGCGCATGGAGGGACGGACGGGGTGGATATGAAGGAGTTTGGAAGGGACGGAAGAGAGAGTGAGAGACGCAGAGAATTGGAAATCAGATGCAAAGTTATTCCTGTTTTGTTGGAGTGATGAATATGAGGAGATGTCTGAGAAAGTTTTGTAAATATTTTTTGAATTTTTTGTGAAATTTTTTTTCCTGATTTGTCTTTTCAAGACCAATTTGAGCTTTTGAAAGCTCTGAATGAATTTTTTTTTCCTGGAAGAAAGCTTTGATTCGGGCCAAATCAATGTCATTTTTGGTGTCAACAACATTTTTTCAGCCTTCCTCTATGCACCTTTGAAAAGCTTTTGTGGTCTCAGAGTTTTCAAGAAAAGCTACAGTGTTATCTAGGAAAAAAAATCTACAATTTTTTGAAAACCTACTGATTTTTCGTAAAATAAGCTACAGGAATTTCCAGAAAAGCTACAAGTTTTTAAAAATCTACAGAGTTTTCCAGACAAACTATAAGTTTTGAAAAAATGTAGAGAATTTTTTAGAAAAGCTGCAAGTTTTTGAAAAGCTACGAATTTTCCGAAAGCTACTAGTTTTTGAGATCGAGAGAGTTTTATTAAAAAAAAACCTACAAGTTTTCTAAAAACCCACAGAGTTTTCCCGAAAAACTATGACTATGAGTTCTCCAAAAATCCACAAGTTTTCCAGAAGCTACACCGTTTCCTATGAAATCTACTAGTTTTTTAGAAAGCTACAATAATTTTTTTCAAAAATCTACAAGTTTTTGAAAATCTACAGAATTTTCCAGAAAAGCATCAAGTTTTCGGAAAGCTACTAGTTTTCAAAATCTACCGAATTTTCTAGAAAAGCTACAACTTCTCGAAAATCTACAGAAGTTTTCAGAAAAGATACAGAATTTTCTGAAAAAGCTAAAAGTTTTTCGAAAGTCTAGAGAAGTTTCTAGAAAATCTACAAATGATTTTGAACTAATTAAGCCATAAACACTCAAAACGGACCAAAACCAGCAATGCTTCGATCTTCGGAACTTTATTGAAGACCAAGGCTGGCTAAATCTACCGTAACCGTGTCAGTTTTCACGATATCAACGTAAAATCAATATTTTTGACATCAGCTCATCAAGACTTTCAATTCGAGTAAGAATCATGGATAGGTTTGGGTATTGTAACGGAAAGTTGCCAATATGAGATTAAAGGCGCATAGAGGTAGGTAGAAACCAATTCTCCACTTCCTGAGCTCCAAAATCAACGTTTGAAACAAAATTCAAAAAAACCGACTAAGAAACCACAAAAAACCCGCAAAAAAGCCCTAAAAAAGTACAAAAAAAGGGGGAACCACGGCTGAGAGGCTTCTGATATGTTTTATTCGATGATTCCAATCTTGTTACATCATCATCAAAGTTCTTTTTTTTCTCTCTCTGTGTTTTTTTTGGAGTATTTTCAAAAAAAAAGATGCGCAGACAAAAGAAAAATGACGACATTTTTTTCAAGAAAAAAACGGAATTCAATGGAATCCGGGGACAGGAAATGGGTCATTTGTGTGGTTAGAGAGGCAAGTTTTCGAAAAAATATTTATGAAATATTGAAAAAAAAATTGATTGAAATAGGTTAGAAAATCAAGGAAAAAGTTTCCGTTCCATGATTCTTTTTTCTGATTTGTTTTTTTTCGAGAGCTCCCTTTCTTGTGCAGTTCCCATATTTCATTCTCCGGCGGATCATGGGAAAATGAGGTTCTTAGGGCAGTGAGAACGCAGCTTCGTCTTTATAGGAATGGAATATAGACTAGAAATTGAAGAAAACTAGAAAGCCAGGTCAACTGGACAGAAAATGACAACAAGTACTGTAATCTGTAAAAGAAAAACTTGAATTTGAGTACAACCGTGTAAAATTTTAAACCAGGTTCATACTTTTCGTGTTGAGACCCAAATTCAGTTACCGTAAAAAGTTCAGTGCAGTATATCTCGTTAGTCTTTAAAGCTATCAAAAAATTTTCAACTAGTAAAATATTCAAAATTTTTTGCTTAACTTTTCTTCAGTTGACTACTTTTTGATAGCTTTGAGGACAACCGAGATATACTGCTCTGAAGATACACCACCGGTACGTGTGCTTTCATTACAGGATTCACGTTCTGCGAAAGTAATTAATGAGCGGAATTTAGGACTACAGGTTTTGCAAGAATAATGTGCATACTCTAATAATTGTCTCAAAATTAAAACTTTAGAAACCCTCAACTTTGTTAGTTTTCGTCCGATTTGAGTGATATTAGCCCGAAATGCATTAAGTGGGAAGAACTTTCAGTCAGGAGGAATTACAGTACTTTTTTAAAAAGACTAACTGGTTCTACTGGTAGTCTAAAGGCACATAACGGTAGGCGAATTGTAAAACTTGACAAGGAAATTTATTGATTTATGGAATTGCTTTTCAAAAAAACTCCCAAAATGAAGCTGATAATCCTAATTTGAAGAGGGTAGGTCAAAAATCTCAATTCATTCAATCCGTACTCAAATGAAGTTCTGAACTTTCTGATCTCAATTATCATAGGTGAACAGTGACAATTGGTCAAAATAGAGCATTTTTGAATCATTTGACAGGGGAAATAATAGAAATTTTTAAAATCACCAAAAACGTGCACGGGGATAGGTCACAAATCAAAATTCTCCTAACAAGGAATTGTTTTTTCAAATAAGTTAGGAATTTTCTATAAATTGGTTGTCTGAAAATAGAAGCTCCTGTGACTGGATTCTGAAATTTCCAGCCCTCACTGGAGCCTGAGAGTCTTGAAATCTTAATCTGAATTCGCCACTTCAATGATGAAAAAAAGGGCGGGTTCGGATATTCAGATCAGACTCTCATGCTCCAGTGAGGGCTGGAATTTTCAGAATCCACTCACAGAAGCAGCTACTTTCAGACCACCAATTTATAGAAAATTCCTAAACCATGTGAAAAAACGCTTGTTAGACTGAAGTTCTCAATCTACACTGTCTAAAATTGAGTAAATAAACCAAAAATCAAAATCTCCTCCCAGCCCAAAAATAATCCATCTCGAATAACATGGTGATTTTTGTTTATCAAGAAGGGAGAGAAGAAAAAAAAACTTCCCGAAAAAAAAGGATTGAAATTTTGAAAAGAACTTGATTAAAAGTTGTTTTTCTCTCAGTACCCAAATGAAAAGAGACTCAGGTAAGAAAATATGGATGGATAGAACTGTTATCTCAATTTTTTTGTGAAGGGGTCAAAGAGCACAAGGGACCAAATAGATGACGATGACTT
>GL379789.1:168988-204645 GCA_000143925.2 Caenorhabditis brenneri | reverse complement strand
AGCTCAGTCACAACGAAGCCGCTAACAAACCGTTTGGAAAAATAGTTCCGGATATTATTATTTTTTTTTTTTGAAGTTACCCCTGGAGCATACTTGCGTCTTAGGACACCGTCGAAATACATTCTTTTTTTGTTTGTTATTATTTTTCCTAAAATAATTTTAAAAAAAACTCCAGACACCCCTATATAACCATGAGTAATTAAAAAAAGATGACCTCCCGATTAAAAAACTTAGACGCAGGATCCAAAGAAAACCGGAAGCAAAAAGGAATAAAATCTTCAAAATACAGTCCCCTAGACTTCCGACACCACTAACCAAAGCCAAGTTATACTACTCATCATGAGCACACACACGCACATTCAACTGACACTCCACTACACCAACCAGTCTCTCTCTCTCTGGAAGAAATAGGAGGAGAAAGTGAAAAAAGGATGGGATAGAATAGATAGAGAGGGTTCCAATAGACGTTGTGTTGGGAAGAAGAAGAAGAAGACGGAACACATTTCTTACGAACATAGTACATTTGGAAGGGAAGAGTATGCAAGATCAGATAATTCCGGGGGGAGAAAGGTTTTTGGTTTTTGGGAACGTTTTGGAACTGTTTCCCCGAGTGACAAAAATAGCTTCCTCTATCAATTTAGCTGTGGAACAATTGGAAAATGAGGTACTTAGGTTCAATGAGAGCGCGTCCTTCCTCTGTAAAAAGCAGAGATGACCTAGAAATCCAAAAGCTTAGGAAACTAGGCCACCTAACCAGAATGATAGTGGCCACCGTACTCAGCAAGACTAGGGCTTTGAAGAAAAGTCAGGGTTTCGGAGAATCTGCTGTCATAGACAAAGATTCAGCGATACGAAAACCCAGACCTGCTTGACAAAAATAACGACGACCATCGTAATCAGCTAGGCGAGAGCTTTAATCTGAGTATAATCATGACATACTTTGAACAAGTTTTGTGTTTAGTCCCTACCATGCGCCTTTAAACTAAAAACCCAGTTTTTCGTATTGAGACCCGAACCAGGTCATGATTATAGTCAAATTGAAGCACTAGCCATGCAATTTCGTAGAATCGGATAAAAACAAAAAGAACTGACTAAGACAGAACACCAAAGATTCGGAGACCCAGAAAATCCAGTTAAACCGAATCAAAAAATTTGGAAATTTCGAGATGCCAGGTTTCTAAATGTTGCCGCTCCTATTAAAAAAATACGTTAAATTGGTTTAATTTTTCCAGCCGGTATTGGTTTTAGCCAATTCTAGCTGTTTCAGAACATGGGCCACAAAAACAAAAAAAATTGTTCTACTCTAAAAATTTCTTGGGTTTCTTGCTCATGATAGGACCTTCATTTCTGCAGTGGACAGTTTTTTTGCAATCTGTTTCTAGAAAAGTAAAGCTTATCGGACAAAAACTATCTCGATAGATTTTTGGCTCCTGTAGAAATCGCTACAGAAACGACCCCAGAAAACTCTTTTTTTCCAATTTTTCCTTTCGGTAAAACATCAAAAGAAGTACTTTTTCTTATCTAAAAACAATCTTTATGAACTAAAAAAAAAGTATGGCGGTTCCATTTCAAAAAAACTCATAAAGAAGACAAACGTTCATAAATCAAGAATTTCTTTTCGGAAAAAAAACTCCGAAGTGTTCAAGAAGTTCTAGAAGCTCACTTTCGAAGAAAAAAGAGATGAAAATAGCCGATAAAACACACGAATTTCACACATTTTTTTTGGGGAAAATTGGGGAAAAAATGGAATTCAATTGGAAAACTATGTATATATCTAGTAAGTGGAAATGGATAGAGAAGACGAGGGTAACCGAATTTTTATGAAATATTGGAATGGAATACTTGATGAACTTCTACGGGAATGAAGCATTGGGTAGTACGTCACAGGACGCGCTATAAAACAATTTCGAAATTTTCTTTGGCTCCAAAAATTTTTGGAAGCCCGCCTCAAAAACTCAGTTAATTTCGTAACATTCTGAAAATTGTGAGCGGTCAGTTTGGGTCAGAAATATTGTTATTTACCAGGGATAGTTGGCCTTTTTTGAACAGGGCAACTCTAACCCTAACGGCGCACACAATTTCGCTCGAAAATTAAAAAAAAACGATTTGACCGTATGGTGGTTAAGCTCAGGGCTCAGGGCTGTGCGAGCAAAAAGTTCCTGAAATTTTCTCAATTTTTGGAACAAAAAAACCTGAAAATAGTTCATATTTTGAGCGAAAAATCCGAAAAAAATACTTTTTTTTTCAAATATCAAGTTTTTCAGAAACATTTTTCAAAATTTATCACTATTTTTTCACGACGAAAAAGCGGAAAAAAGTTTTTTTTTTCGAAATTTTCCAGGTGCTAAATCTGAAAAAATATTTTTTGGTAATTTTTTTTTTGATAAAAAACGGATAAAAACTCGGTAAAAAACCTTGAAAAAAATTATTTAGAAAATGATTTTTTCGAAAATTGTTCACGCAGACTACACGAGCGGAGTTTTAGACCATCATTTTGGGCGGTAGTTCGATTTTTTTTCGGGTTTTTTTTTCTGATTTTCTGTCAAAAAAAATAGTTTTTCGATGTTTCGCCGAAAAGTTTTTCAAAAAAACGCCGAAAAAATCCAAAAAAAAATTTTTTTAACAAAAATTTGTTCACAGTGTTCCATTGACTTTAAAGGCACACAAGGTTAATTTTGAAAAATGTCTCAACACGATTTAACAGGTCCAGCCAAATCCTACTATTCAAAAAATCCTGAGACTATCCGGCTTTGATTTTTCAAAAATTAACGGAAAATCTGTACAAAAAACAAATAGTGTACAAAATCCGGGAAAAAAACCGAGCTTGGGGCCACCCAGTGTCCAAAAAGTTAAAAAGAGTCAAATGAATAATTTAGGGTCAATCCCCTTCTCTCCCGGGGACCCTTTTGTGAGAGCATGATGATGTCGGCGACCAATCAAAATCTTTGTTTGTTTCCTATTTCTATTTCTCTCCATGTCCCTTTAAATCCACCAATATTGTCAAAGAGGGCATAGAAGGGGACTGATTAATTAGGATAATTGGTCAGAGAGAGAGAGAGGAGAGAGACGCAGAGAGGGAAAAGAGCAATTAGAAGAAGAAGAAGATCTTTGGTAGGGGAAACTGCATTTGAAAGAAAAAAAGAAAACAAAAGTGCTAGATCTGAGAAATTGTGAAAATTTTTTGAAAAAATCCGGAAACCTAGACCATCTAGACAAAAATGACAACGGCCATCGTAATCAGCAAGGCGAGAGCTTCAATTTGAGTATAATCATGACATACTTTGGCTCAATTTTGTTTTTAGTCCATCCCATGCGCCTTTAAACTCAAAAATCCAAATTTTCGGGTTGAGACCCAAACCTAGTCATGATTATACTCAAATTGAAAGTCCAGACTTGCTGAACTCAAAAATCAGAGAATTTCTGGAAAAAATTGAAAACCGACAGAAAAAAAGCTTGAAAAAGGTGGGTGGAACAGTGCAAGAAAGCACTTGGGTTGGGTGATTTCAGAAATTCTAAAATGGACTCGAAAATGCTCGAACCGGCGCATGGTGAGAAAAAAACTGATTTTTTAGGAAAAAACCCAAAAAAAAATCCCCAAAAACCCCAAAAAAATCCCAAAAATTCCCCCGAATGTAAGAGTATGTTGGAGCATCCCCCACCAGCATCAAACCCATGAAAACGTCAGAAACGTCGTCAAAAATGCCGGCAGAAGGAGCAGAAATTCGGAGGAAATGATGGTTAAACAGGGGGACGACGGCGCGGGAAAGAAGGGGAAGAAGGGTGACCATCTGCTCTTGATTTACGACTCACTCTCACTCTCAAAACTGTCTCGCTCTATCTGGGTCTCTCCCTCTCTCTCACTCTTTTTCGCGGGTTTTTTGGGAGAGATGGTACAAGTGGAGATCAAATGGTCCGTTGGTGGAGGTAGGTCAAAAAATTTTTGGAGCGTTGATTTTGTGGTTGAATTTTCAAGAGCTTCCTCGTCAAAAATTTGATGATTTTGAGATCAGCTCTGGGTCTCAACACGAAAAAAATGGGAATACTGAATTTTTAAAGCGCGCCCATGTAGATCAAAAAAATTAGGAGGCTTAGAAACTTGGAATAACTACCGTAACGTCCAGTACTGTACGTTCAGAGCAGTATATCTCCGTTGTTTTTGAAGCTATCAAAAATTTTTCAATTAGTGAAATGTTCAAAATGTTTTGCTTCACATTTCTCTAGTTGATTACTTTTTCATAGCTCTAAAGGCAACTGAGATATTCTGCTCTGAACAGACAGTAATGGGCGTGTCTCAATTACATGATATAAGTATGCTCAATTCGGAGCTCTTTGTTGGCTAATAAAGATTTTTATAAAACTTTGACCTAAAAAATTTGGAATTTTTGGCTTTGGATGCATATAAACTGAGAGAAGCTCAGAAGCTTATAGGTAGATCAGAAGCTTGCAAGTAGATCAAAAATTCAAAGACTTAAAATCTAGATTCGATTTAACCGGATAGAAAACTCGTGGCTTCTTGAGTTGAAATACAAAAAAATCAGGTTGTAAAATATAATGATTCTGATTGAAAACTGACAAAATTAGTACTCAAACAAAACTAACATAACCAGATTTCACTTGGCTATCTAGTGATTTAGTGCTATCTAGAAAAATGAAAAACCTAGAAAAATGAGAATCCGGCTTGGAAGATCGGTTTCAAAATGATAGTAGCTTAGAAAATTATAGGCGCTTGCGGGTAGATCAAAATTTCCATAATCAAATTAGAGCTCTAGGCTTCTTCGATACATGAACAATTCTGGTTGAAAACTGACAAGATTAGGAAAAATCATTTTAATGAAACCAGATATCTCGGAACCTAGGCATGGTAATACTCGAATCAGGCTTCCTCAATTCAAAAGAAATTTAGGCTCAAAATTCACATCACAAAAACTTCTCCAAAATCAATTCCCAACCAAAACTGACCACCACCACCACCCCTCGCTTCTCCTCCCTTTCATCACCACCATCACCAAAATCTGACACATCTCTCTCTCTCTCCTCTCCCTTCTAACAAATAGAAACACTTTGATTCATGGTAAAATGAATAATAAATCGAATGAAACACACCACCACCCCAAACACATGGGGCGGTCGTTTCGAATTGAAAAGAGCTCAGCTCTCCTCCTGAATGCATTCAAATATGACACAATGGGAAGTTGAAAGATGGGGGAGGAGGAAAATGGAGGAAAAAGGGTCAAAGTATAATTATATCTAGTGTTGTCTGTTGGTGGTTTTGAAACTTTTTTTGGAATTTTTTTTTTTGAATTAGTACTTCAGTTGGTACTGTAGTTTTTTGGAAAATCTCATGTCAGTTTTCATGAATCTAGGAAAAAAACTCAAAACGAAAACATGTTCTTCCCCCTTCAAAAATTAATTTTCCCACTTCTCCACACTTGTTCTCGGGTATCATCTGGTGTCCAGATGACGGGGTGTTCCCAGGGGATGTTGTGTTTTTTCGAAAAAAGATATCTGTCACTAGCTTAGTTAGTTAGTAAGGCACATGGAAGGTTACCGTAAACCCTGTGATTTAGGCACAGTCAGTACTGTATGTTCAGAGCAGTATATCTCGGTTGTCTTAAGAGCTATCACAATATGTTTAACAAGTAAAATGTAGAAAATTTCTTGTTCTAAATTTCTTTAGTTGACCACTTTTTGATAGCTTTGAAGGCAGCGGAGATATGCTACTTTGAACTTACAGTACTTATTTGGGGGTGGGGGGTGTGCGCCTGAAGTATGTTCGGAGCAGTACAACTTGGTTTCCTTTAAAGCTATCAAAAAATTGTCAACTAGTAAAATGCTTAAAATTATTTGCTGAAAATTTCTTTAGTTGACCACTTTTTAATAGCTCTAAAGGCAACCGAGATATACTACTCTGAGCATACAGTGTGCCTAATTAACAGGATTTACGTTAGTATTTAGTTAGTATGCATCAAGTTCGGTTCTTTTTGGTTATTCTAGCTTGTAGTCACTGGGATTTGTGTAGTTTGTAGTTTCCAACTTGCTGACTAGCATCCGCAATCACTAAAAACAATGTAACAACTAGGTCGATGCACCATATTGGAGCCTAGCCTAAATCCTGTAATTTAGGCACACTGCATGTTCACAGCAGCATATCTGGATAGCTTTTGATGCTATCAAAAAATATTTAACTGCTAAAATGTTTGAAACTTTTTTCTTTACATTTCTTCAGTTGATTACTTTTTGATAACTTTAAGGGCAACCGAGATATGCCGCTCTGAACTTACAGTACTGGGTGTGCTTAAAATGCAGGCCTTACGGTAACCTTTTTGTGGTGAAGCACTTCATTAAAGGCACAAACTATTCATTTTAGAATGGTCTCACAACGATTGAAGGTATTACTGTACTTTTTGGATTTTTCGCCGTCAGTTTGATATAAAATACTCCGGTAGATTGCACAGTTTTCGGGGCGGTATGCTGAACCAGAACTGTCCCGAATCAGAACTGCCCATATCTCAAAAGTAGGCGGAGCTAGAAAAAAGTTGTCAACTGCAAACTTTCTTAAAATTAAATTTGGAGCAGGTTTGCAGTTGACCACTTTTTTCTAGCTCCGCCCACTTTTGAGATATGGGACAGTTCTGATTAAGTAAACCGCCGTTTTTGGCTGTAAAAGTTTTTCCTGTGGTGACCAGACTTGCTCGGAAAAAAATTTTTGAAATTCGGAATATTTTCCAGCTTCAACCTTGATTATTAAAAAGTACAGTAATATTTCAAAATCGTGGTGAGACCTTTCTAATGAAACTTTGAACTAACAGAACCGATCAACCGCTATTCCTTCTTATTTTCACCTCTCCATCGTTATAAAAAAGGGGCGGAGCTTATATCTCCAAGTTTTCCTACTGGATCTTTTCCTATACTGTGTTATTGTTTCCCTCTCATTACTTCTGATCAAAACAAAAAACAAAAAAAAAACGATAAATAAAAATAAACGAATTTTAATAATAGCGTGTCACCACTACCCCACTAAAGGGGAAAGAGCAATAGATGATGGCATCGTCGTCTCTTCTGAATGAGAAGCCTTGAAGAGAAGGAGGAAACGAACGCATAATTGAGTTAGCATATGCAAAATTGGTGGTGGAGGACTACTGAGAGGGGGAAGGTGATATGTATTATTCTGAAGAGAGATGGGAATTTTCGGAATTATTCCGGAAATTTTGAATTTATGTGTCCTGTGAATTCCTGACCCCCTACCAAAACCCCCTTGACCTTGTCAAGTAGAACCTCCAATTCCAATTTACAGTATCTCAGTTTCAAATCTAAAATCGGAAATCAGAAATCTGAAATCTCTTTCTCTTCCTTCTAACTTTATAAACAATTTCGTAGTCTCGAGATGCGAATTTGATCTTTATCGCCCTCTCTTACACACTTTCGTCCGTCCTTTCCAGTTTTCATGTCTTTGTTTGATGTGTTTTAAGACATTCACAGTTTCCGTTAGTGTCACCATCACCTCTTTTTAGAAGAACTTTCACGGTTCTCACACTTGAAGATTTTTTAATTTTCGCTTTGAAAAAATAGACTAATTTAGAGACTTTTTCAGCTTTTTTTGACATATGATGGGGGCGAGTAGTGTTTTCAGACTCTCAGATTTTCAAAAAAAAAAACTTCTTAGGGCCTAAAAATTCACTGAAAAAATTGTTTTTGATTGAAGCCCATAACTTATATATTAATGTAAACTTTGTTATTCAGGCACCCCCAGTATGTTCAGTGCAGCATATCTCGGTCACCTTCAAAGCTATCAAAAAGTAGTCAACTAAAGAAAAGTTAAGCAAAGAATTTCAGCCATTGTACCAGTTCAGCATTTTTTGATAGCTCCAAAGACAACTGAGGTATTCTGCTCTGAACATACAGTACTGGAAAACCTAGATTACAGGATTTACAGTATTTCTGGTCTAACTGCAAACTGCAAAATCTCTAAAATCTCTCAGCCTGCCGCAAGTAACCAACTAGGGACCTTTCAGATATGAAAATGCACTTTCAATTAGGTTCCGTCTTAGCTGAAGACAAATTATACCAGGAGATGTAAATATAGTAACTGCTATGATTTTCTCAAGCCGGTGCGAATTGCCAAATCAACTGGAAACACCTCAGACAAAGTGGAACCAACCTATGTGACATATTATTTTCTAATTCGAGTACCGGGTATAATTTTTTCTCAACTATCAAGAGGTACTATCTACCGGCTGGAAGTACACTGTCAAGTCCAGGCCTTCTAAAACTTAAGTGAAAAAATCGACTGAAAATGGCCTAGACAAGGTGAGGGGTATGATTTGTTCTCAACAATCCAGTAAGATCTTTCACTAATTTAAAATTCTCTCTGGTGTCTTACCGGTCTGCGCAATTTTGGGGAAAAAACTTTGTCCGGTGTCAGTGGTCCCTTGGAACCTTGACCAGGCCTGAGCTGAGTTTTGACACTTTTTGAAAATTGCAAGGTCATACCAGTTCCTGTTTCCAGAACCGGTCATGATTTGTTTTCAGCGATCCAGAAACATCCTCTGTCAAGTCGGAATAAACCGGACTCAAAAATGTAATTATCACAGTATTGAACAAAAAGATTCAACATAATCAATGTATCCTCAGAACCCTAACCCTCTTAATCTGTTTTTTGACACTTTCCAGAAATTCTAAGGTCATAGCAGTTCTTGATTCCAGTACCGTGTAAACCCTCAGCCATGTCTGACTGGACACTTAGAAGCTTGGCTCACAGAAAAATTTGAACATAATCAATGGTTCCTTAGACCCCTGACCCGCCTAAGCTGGTTTTTGACACTTTTTTTACCCCAAAGTTTAGGTTTCTAGAGTTCAGTCACCCCTCCCAACCCATTATCCTAATCCTTTTTCTCAAATATATCCACTCCAGAATGTTTACCCCCTCTCCTAGAAAACGCGACTTTGAAACTTCTTCTTCTTCCTCCGATTTTCTTCATCATTCTTCTTTTCTCATACAAATCATTTAAAATTCTTCTATCCCCTCTCTCTCTCCATTTTAAATCCGTCGAAAAGTGGTTTCGAGATTTGGCCGCTCGTTTTTCGAAGAATCCCTAATCTCTCTTGTTGTCCTTTTCGGAAAATGAGAGAAAAAGGAGGAGGACCGGGATTAGGACATTTATTAGATACCCGCAAAAAAAGTGAAAGGTGACTTCACTTCATTTTTTCATTGCTTGCTTTTTTATGTGGTTTTGGTTATCAAAAAATACTGGAAAAAAATTTAAAGTTCAAGATTTTTCATTTTTGTCTCTTGAAACACTTTTCTAAATTCCCTGGTTGTCGAGATATAGCCAAGAGAAGCAATCGGGGAGAGAGAGAAGGCGCGCAGAGAAGCAGACACACTGGCTTCTCTGCGTCTCTGACCTCCTTCTAGCTTTGGAGGGGCATATCTTCAGAACCATTAGAGCTAGGAAACAAGTTCAGGAGAAAAAAATGATCAGCGTGAAATTCTCTATCGATTGGTACAAAAATAACATGACTGTTTTTCTGAAAATGTTTTTTTCAAAAAGTTCTAAGCTCCAAGAAAAGTCACAACACTCCAAACAATTATACCTTCTTCTTCTATATGACATTCCAAACCCAGTTTGAATTAAATTTGAATTTGGCGCTGAAAAACCAGAAATTGACAATGAAAGAGAGCGCAGACAAGCAGACACTCTGGCTTCTCTGCGTCTCTAACCTTCTCTTAACCTTGAAGGTGAATATCTGGAGAACCATTAGAGCTAGGAAATAAGTTCTAGAGACAAAAATGATCAGCGTGAAATTCTCTATCGATTGGTACAAAAATAACATGGCTTTTTTTTCAAAAAAAAATTTCAAAAACTCGAAATTCGAAGCCCCAAAAAAAGTCACAACACTCCAAACCATAATACCTTACTCCTATATGACCTTCTGAACCCAGTCTAATACTATCTCAATATTGACATTGTTCCTCCCCTATTTATATCAAATTGAAAAAGTAAACTTTCTTAACTTCTTTGCCGAACCAGCCCCCCATCGCTTGCAATTCACACTTGATTGAAACTAATTTGATTTCTTTTTTTTTATTTTTGTTTTCTGTTTTTTACCTTTTTTCCAATTTCATTCTTTTAAAAAAATCACTCTGAAAAATTGGAAAAAATTTATTTGCGTCTGTCAAAGACCCCACCCATTTCTGACACCTTCCGAAACCTGATCTTCTTGTTCTCACTTTTCATTATCATCGTTTATTTTTATCATTATATGATGTCAATATGACACAGATTCTAGAAGCTTGCGTAATTTTCGTTCTAGAATAGCTTTATTTCTCGTGATTTAGGCATATTGTATGTTCAGAGCAGTATATCTCGGTTGCTTTTGGAGATATCAAGAAGTGATTAATTGAAAATTGTTAGGGAAAAAATATTGAACATTTTACTAGTTAAAACTTTTTTGATAGCTTTTAAGTCGACCGAGATATACTGCTCTGAACATACAGTGTGCCTAAATTACAGGACTTACGGTAATCATTCTAAGTTTCTAAGCTTCCTAACTATTTTGATCTACTCAAAATTATTTCAAGACTCAGTTTTCAAATAATTTCTAGTGTTATGTAGCTAGAAGCTTGCGTAAATTTCGTACGAGGATAGCTTTATCACCATATTATTTCCTGGGATTAAGGCAAACTGTATGTTCAGAGCAGCATATCTCGGTTGCTTTTGGAGCTATCAAAAAGTGGTCAACTGAAGAAATGTTGAGCAAAACATTTTGAACATTTTACTAGTTAAACATTTCTTGATAGCTACCAAGACAAACGAAATACACCGCTATAAACATAAAGTACGCGGTCCGTCCGTACGAGTTGTGTCAAAATTCCAGGATTTACGGTACTCATTCCCAAGTTTCTAAGCTTTCTAACTTTTTCGATCTACCCGTAAGCGCAATGGAACTCAATTTTGATAAATTTCTAGTGTTCAGAAGCTAGAATCTTGCGAAATTTTCGTACCAGGATAGCTTCATTAACATATATATCCAGGGATTTAGGCATACTGCATGTTCAGAGCAGCATATCTCTGTTGCTTTTGAAGCTATCGAAAAATGTTCAACTAAAAAAATATTAGGCAAAGCATTTTAAACATTTTACTAGTTGATTACTTTTTGATAGCTTCGAAGACAACCGAGATATACTGCTCTGAACATACAGTACTAGGCAAGCCTCTATTACAGGGTTTACGGACGTCTTAAATGTTCGGAGCAGGATATCTCGGTTGTCTGTGAAGCTAGCAAAAAGTGGTCAACTAAAAAAATGTTAAGCAAAGCATTTGGAACCTTTTACTAGTTGAAAATTTTTTGATAGCTTTGAAGGCAACCGAGATATGCTGCTCTGAACATACAGTACTGGCTAGCTAGGTGGCATACAAGTTTAGAGACGCAAGCTGAGAAGATAGTGAATATACTCATTTTTTCCATATTAGCTGGCATCATTTGAAAGTACCTTCAGTTTGGATCAGCTTTCAAAGGATCTAGCCCAGTTTGATGGTTCAGAATTCTTGTTTCAGACCTATGGACATGCCAAACCGCCCAAAGATTTCTTTTGGATCCTTACTTTCTCAAAGAAATTTTCCCCGCACAACATTTATCAAGCCTGATTTTTAGTACTCCCAGCCTAAATGATCCTAAGTATGCTGCGAAAAAAACTACCCCCGTCAAAAAATCAAAGCCCAAACTATCCCTTATCTTATTACAACTCTACGACCTAACACCTCTCTCTTTTAAAGTCATACCTTTTTTTACCGTACCCTTGACCTCCTGATAATGGTCAAGTGGCAACCTGTTTGTGTGTGGGAAGTAAAAGGATCACATGTCTTCCTTTAAAAAATTGACAATTTCGTACTTTCTACTTTCTTCTCTCTATCTTCTCGCCTCGAATTCATCAATTTTCTGAAGTGAGAGAGAGAGAGAGAGAGAGAGAAAGATCACTATCTCTCTCTAACTTCTCATTTCCATTTCGACGTCATCCGTAACCTGTCCATTCCTTGTAGTCGTCCGACGCGCTCGCCACCACAGAGAAACTGTCCCCGTTTTTTTTTGTGTTGGCGCTAATCCGTCTTAACTTTTCTTTTTTGATTTCATCTCGGACGCAGAATCATCAAAAGTGTTAAACACATACAGTTTATTTTTGGTGGTTCCATGGGCCCTAAGTTCGGCCTGTTGACCGGAAGTTTTGATATTTTTTTGGCGAACACGTCTTGTTTTTTCAATGGGATAGTGTCAAAATTAATTGTTCAATGACCCACTAAAGAGCCGATTCTCTGTTACAGTAGCACATCCTTTTCATTTGGTAGATACTCAACTGCTATTTATCTCTGCTCTTATTTCTCAACTGCTATATTTCGCTCTTCTGCTATGGATCAACTGCTATTTTCGCCACTTTTGATGTCTCAACTGCTATGGCTATAGCAGTTGATCCATAGCAGAAGAGCCAAAAATAGCAGTTGATCACCACCATAGAAGTTGAGATACATAGCAGTTGAGTATTTGCCTTTCATTTTTCTGACGCACTCTTGCTGTTTTTTTGATTTTTACAACGTAATTTCTTGTTTTGATAGGTCCTTCGGCTTGTTTTTGTCTTTGAGGGAAGGAGTGAGAGAGATATGGCTCATGTGACAGAACAGCTGCTGTTACCAGACAATTTTCGAGAATCTTTCATTCGAGTTGAACTTACTTCTTCGAAAATTTTTTTAAAAATAATTTTGGTCCGGAAAACTAGCCATGGTAGCCAACAGTGCAGTATGCAAATGCGCTTCGCTGGGAAATAAAAATAGGCCTTTCAGAATGAATTTTTGACGCCTAAATCTGAACAATTTCTTGAGTTATTTCGAATTTCGCCAAAAATTTATATGAAACACGTCCGAAAATACCAGAAATTCGAAAATTAGGCGGAAAAAACAGGCTCATATTTGTTTCTCAGTAGAGCGCATTTGCATACCACATTGTTAGGGATCATGTGAAACTGTGTCGCCTAAATTGGTAAATACTCAACTGCTATGGGGGTGATCAACTTCTATTTTGTAACTTCTAGTGTCTCAACTGCTATATTTGGCTCTTCTGCTACGGATCAACTGCTATTTTCGCCACTTTTGATGTCTCAACTGCTATGCCTCTAGCAGTTGATCCATAGCAGAAGAGCTAAATATAGCAGTTGATACAATGGCAGTTACAACATAGCAATTGATCACCCCCAAAGCAGTTGAGTATTTGCCCCCTGAATCCCTACAGTTTTGGCCACGAAATTTGAAAATTCATAAGGTTTATTTGATCAATTATTCGTTCCTGTCTAGAACTTTATGGAATTTCAAAAAGCTGAAAAAATTCTAGAAACCCGAAAATGCTTGATGTCAAAGATCTCGATAAGTCAACAAGAATCATAAGCTATGAATTCTTAAATTCTTCTAGAACTGTTCATCACGTCCCCTAATAAATAAACTGTTGTTCTAGAACCAACAGTATATAAACCAATCGCCTCTCCACATTCCTCCATTCTCCGTTTCTCCATCGAGCAACTGTCCTAACGGTCTTCCTCCCCCCAAGGGTCATTCCTAGGGGTGAATGGAGGCAATTAACCAACCACCCCCCTCTCAATCCATTCCGCCATCATCCTGACACTGTCCTTTTTGTCTTCTACTTCTTTCTCTGCGTCTCCACACTTCACACCCTCTCTCTCACTCCCTCAAACCACCTCCAGAACCGTCCCACCATTTTTCATGCCGTTTTCCTTCTGCTGCTGCTGACTGCACGGCCTTCAAAAAGCATATAGAGAAGCAGCGGGGGAAGAAAAACTATAGGCGCCGCGCGTGAAAACTGTTGATGACGGAAGGGGGGAGGAGAACCGTATCTGAAATGCTTTACTTTTTTCCGTTTTCTCCCCCCGTTTTTTTGCCAGTACGTACTCTTTGTTCCGTTACCTTGGTTCAAGTTGGTTGCACTTTTCTTTTCTTTTTTTTTTTTGGAATTTTCATTTTCAGGGTTTTTCATTTCTAGTTGAATTGGTTCTTTTGTCTTGTTAGGTTACTGTTTTACCCGAAAATGCAATCATGCTCTAATGTTAATTGCGCGAAGTTCGAATTTTGTGGGGACCTTCTGGAATCTTGGAACCAGTTTTCCAGTTGGCTGCACAATTATTATGTTGAGCTCTATTACATACCTTTTTCGCTATACACCTTTTTTCCATTTTTTCTCCCTGAATTTTGTATTTTTTTTCCAAAAATTCACAACCTAAAAAATGGAAATCCAAAAACTGCCAAGTTCGCGTTGAGACTCAGCGAACGATTTTTGCACTTGCGCCTTTAATCTTACAGTATCTTCTCCATAAACTATTTTTCTCCCGATTTCACTGTAATTCCCTCAATCTTTCTGTGACGAGTTTCTCGTCAATTTTTCCGCTTAAACTCATAAAAATCACGTAAAAACTCTATTTTTAATCATTTCTACATTCCAGAACCACCTGAAAAAATAAAAATACAGAAATTGTCCAGTTCGAGTTGAGACCCAGCAAACGATTTTTGCACTTGCGCCTTCAATCTTACAGTATCCTCTCATTAAATTTGTTTCCTCTAATTTCACTGTAATTCCCTCGTTCTTTCTGTAAAGAAAATAATTTCTTGTGAATTTTTCCGCTTAAGCTTATAAAAATCACGTAAAACACCCTATTTTCAATCATTTCTATATTCCAGAACCACAGAAAACTTCACACACAGAGAGAAATGACGGAAGAAGGGGACGACCAATTAGTATCGATTAGAAAGCAGCTCGAAAATCTGAATAACGCCACAGACGATATCAATAGTTATGAGATGAAATTGGAACATGTTCAGAAGCAGTTTTGGTAAGAAAACTACCCGAAAACTACCCGAAAATTAGTGGGAATCTGTTTAATTTTATCGATTTTATCACCTCCGTTAACAGAAAAAACAGGATTTTTTGCGATCTCCACCATAACACACAATGTTTTATTTTTATTATATTTGCAAGCGGAACACAATTTATTGTTTTACGGGGGCGAAAAAATCAGAGAAATCGAAGAAATAGATCAAAAAACTGTGTGTTTTCAGCGAAACACAGCTAATGTTCAACAAGGAAATGTCGGGAATTCCGAAGAAACTCACCAAACAAATCTCAAAATCCCGCCCGTATTTCGACCTGAAAACCCGCGAACCCGAAATTCGAAAGTGTGTACAACAGGCGGCCGCGCTCTTCGAACGACAAAAAACGGCAGTGGAAATGGCACGAGAACAAGTACAAATACTACACAACTCACTGAATAACAATCAAGAATCGGACGCCGAGAAACAGTATGTGGAGGTTATCGAACAACAACTGAATCTCGTCAGGGAGGCCGAAGAGGAGTGTCTGAAGGCGGAGAGAATGCATGCGGCTCGTGTCAGGGATTTGTTGCAGTTGGAGATGGCGCTGAAGAAGTTGCTTCAGGAGCATGGGTACGGGAAAATGAAAAATTTCTCAAAGAATTTTCGGCAAGAATTTCCAGTTTGCCGCTGATAAAGCGGCAAGCTGGTGAAACTACACGGTAACTCGCCGATGCGAAAAGCAATCTGCTCACAACTCGGCAAACAAGTGTCGTGGCGGCATTTTGCCATTTTTGCAGTATCTTACCGTTCTTTTTGCCGGAAACTTGCCGAAAATCCCTAGAGTTTGCTTAGAACGTCTGGAAGCAACAGGCTTTCTCGGAAATTGTTGTATTTTTTTCAAGTGATTTCTTCGGAAAACGGGAATTCCGTAAAAAATCGTTTTGGAAAATTCGGAAATTCCAAATGTTCATAGTGAAACTTCGGCCCGGCCCGGAAAGGCCCGGATTCAAAAAATTTTGATTTTTTTTAAAGAAAATGTTTCATTTTTTCACTGAAAATTCACCAAAATACCACGAATGTTTCAAAACCGTACTGGTTTTATACTCAATATAACCATGAAACACAAAATTTGGGCACATTTTTTCGATTTTTCAAAATTAGCGGAAATTTTTCGGCCCGTCCCGTCACAAGTATGAATTAGTCCTTTTGGCTAAAATACTTCTTGCATTTCTCCGGAAACTCTTAGAAATTGTATAAAATTCCAAAGCTTTTTTCTAAATTTAATAGTCAAATTAGACGGAAAATCCGATTTTTTTGGGAATTTTTTTTCCAGAAAATTTTTCGAAAAAAGTCGGAAAACCCGGAAAATCGGAATTTCTCCGATTCCGAGCAAGCCTAAAAAGCCAATTCTATGTTTCTCTCAAAAAATAACATTCCCAGTCGCAAATGCTGATTGAATTCAAAACTCCTTCCATCAATATCCCTTTTTCAGATCCTCAATCAAAAAAGCGCGACCGTACTACGAGCGAAAAGAGGTGTTGACGCGGACGATGAACTCCCAGTTGGAGTTGATGTCGATTCTGGAGAATGAGGTGCAACTACGAAAAGACAGCTACAGCGATTCGATGCGAGCCCTGGAGCAGATCAGCGAGCAAATCCATCAGGAACGATCCTCGCAGAGCAGTTTGGCGCAGTCGAGTGACGCCGAATCTGATAGCTCGTGATCCCCTCGACAATATATCTTCGAAATTCAATACGTGTAATTATTGTGATCTCTGCGTCTCTCATGTGTACTCACTTTTTTCTCTTTCTCTCTCTCTCTGAAACCAAATTTGCATATTTTCCATGTTTTCGGGTGCCCTTCTTCCCCTCCCATTTCGCATCCTCCTGTGCTCATTTATAACAGTATTTTCTGTCTCTCTCTCTGCGTCTCTCTTCTCTCTATGTATCTCTTTATTTTTAGCAACATTTCCTTCCCCCCTCACACTTCAGCGCTGGTACTTTCTTTTCGGCTATTAGCGGATATTTAATAAACGAACACAACTTCTCGAAAATTTATCAATAGAGCGCAAGTGCTTAATGGTTGTGATGATAATAACTGGTTGATGAGGAAGCCACGAAGGCGTCCACATGAGCACAGGCGGCACTTTTGGTTGGAGCCGTTCCAGATTTGTCAACGGAGCGCAGAGCCAATGTGCACAATTCACAGGAGTTTGATGGATTGGGGGCTGGGGAATAGAGTCTGAATAAGTAGATCAAAATTCGAAAATTGTCAATGGAGCGCAAATACCGATTTCTTGATGGCGCCCGCTCCTCTGGAATCACTGGAATTTCTTCGTCGGAATCCCAACGGAAATATTGGAAATTGTTGACACGGCGACCGAGTTTTGGGAGGTATGAGGACTGAAAAAGTTTGAAATTTGAGGTCCTGTAACGAAAACTACCGTAACCCGAGCCACGAATCACGGAAGAAATTTTCTTTTCAGAAAATATAGTCATGACCTTATTGGGATAATTTCGATCAGTGTAAAAACAAGTGCTGGCCGAAGATCAGACAACTTGACGGCCGCGATATCTCACCACGAAAACTACCGTATAAATTTGATTGCTACCGTAAGATTTATCGAATTTCATCAATTTCTATCGATTTTCAGCGATTTTTCTAGCTCTTCCTCGGAAAAAATAATAATATATTTGTTGAAAATCGATTGAAATCGATGAAACCCGATAAATAAATAAATATTCTCGGAATTTCTTACGGTAGTTTTCGTGGTGAGATATCGGGCCCGTCAATTTGTCTTGCTTTTACACTGGCTGTCATAATAAGGGACTCTTATGCTATATCTCAACTGCTATGGAGGTGATCAAGTGCTATTTTAGCTCATGTGCTATTGAGCAAGTGCTATTTCGCTATTTTTTGTTTGTCTCATGTGCTATGGCGAGAATAGCCCTTGATCTGTAGCACAAGATCCAATTTTTGGAAAATTAGCGCATAGCATAGCGCAAGATCACACCATAGTACTTGAGTATTTGCCGATAGTTTCCGTTTTTCCAGTTATTTGGTTACGGTAGTTTTCGTGTTAGGACCCAAAACTTTTCAAAACTTCTTGAACTGAATCCGAAAAAAAAACCAATCAAAAAAAAATCGAACCTGATGCCCATCATTCCTATTGTTCCCCCTGCTAACCACATCCCTGATAGCCAACAACTCTTGAGTTTCCCTTCGAATCTCCTCTTCCTGTTTCCTCCGCTCCCGCTCCCTTTCCTCTTCTTCAATCCGTTTTTTGACCTCTCTTTTGACTTCCTCACGCTTCTCCATCTTCTTTTTCAGCTCCTCGATTTCACTGCTTGGTGCTATTGGAGGAGGGAGAGGAGAACGTGCAACTGGTTTTTTGGCTGGTTCTAGAAATTTGGGATATTGTATACCGTAGAATCTGAAATTCAGGTACGTTTTTTAACATTAGCCGTATAACCTCTAGTGCAACCAGTACTGTATGTTTAAAGCATCATATCTCAGTTGCCTTTGAAGATATCAAAAAGTTGTCAACTAAAAAAATGTTCAGCAAAACATTTTTAACATTTCACTAGTTAACAATTTTTTGATAGCTTCAAAGGCTACCGAGATACGCGGCTTTGAACATGCAGCACTGGATTTTCGATACCAGATTTTAAGGAGCCCTGTTAAGAGCAGCGTATCCCAGTTACCTTCAAAGCTATCAAAAAATAGTCAACTAAAGAAATGTTAAGCAAAACATTTTAAACATTCCACTCGTTAACAATTCCTTGATAGCTTTAAAGACAACCAAGATATACTGCTCTAAACATGCATGCCTAAAACACAGGAGTTACGGTAGCTGAATTCGGTGAATACGTACTTTCTCATTGACACCAAGCTATGCACACAGGTACTTGACCTCAGATTTTTTATCTACCCATCTGCGCTCTCCAACCATCCTACACACCCATTCTTGGTGACCCTTTGGTGTTTTCATTCACAAAATGGTTGAAACATTCCCATTGAGACGGCTACCATTACTAGCTTTACAGAATTTTCTGGGCTCGTTAGAATATTGTGAGATGTAAGTGGTAGCTAAATTTTTTTTTGCTGAATTGCTTTATTTTTATTTTTACAGATTCGTTCTCTCATTGATTTCTAAGAAAGGGTTTCAAATCGCAAGACAAGTCAAAACTAACTCAAAGCTCAGATTATCTATTTTTCTATCAAAAAGATTAACGATAGAGTTGAAACGTGTCAGTCGTTACCAATTGGTCTTACAAACGAGGCCTATTGATTGCAATATACCTGTCGGGGAAAAACGTATGTGATATCGCATTGTTTATCATAACTATTACAGTTCCTGAATGATTCAGATAAAGGAGTTGTGAACGGGCGCAAGATTGGATTCGCTAATTCTAGATTAGATTGGACAGGCGCACCAGAGCGTGCTATATATGGGGAAGATACATATGCAACTAAATTCGAGGTGTTGAAACACGTGCTCATTCTATTCCACTTTCCCACAATTGTGTCTTTATCCATGGACAGTGGGGAAATAGATAAACCATGTTTCGACTGGATCGTTGAGAATACTGTGGGGAAAGGTATAGTTCACAGTTTTTCATTATCGATTTTTGAAAATGTCGGCTTGTTCCGGTTTTAGAGGTCATTGGAGCAAATCACTGGTCCCATGGTGGGAAGACTGGTCCCACGCGGGAAAAATGGGTCCAAAAGAGGGAAACAAGGTTTCGTATGAGACCCGCCGGTCTCAAACTCTCCCATCAAGAAAAAGACTGTTCCACAGTGAATTATGTTTTTTGTACGTGTTTTCGAAAGGTTTCCATCGCGGGATCTGTCTTACTGTAGGGTCGCATGCTAACTGCGTGGCGACTCAGCGATACGTAGGCATTTTTCTCATTTTGTTGAGTCTAAGTTTTTTTTTGAAACAAATTGAATAGAGTTGACAGAATTTAACCAAAAGTTATTACTGAAAATTGCCCTGGAAACTTGCTCCTTCGGCTTAAGCGCGGCTTACTGTCAGAGATTAAAGGCGCAATTTGAAATATGTAAAAGTCCGTGTGAGATGAAGCGTAAAAACCGAGAAAAAAATTGTAGGTACAAAAAATTTACCGTGCTGTTCCTTGACGGAAAGTAAGGAAACAATTATATGACTTTTTTGGGACTACTGATTTGTCCAAAGCACCTCTAAAACAGAACCAAAATTTCATCTTGAGATAAAAAAAACAAATTTCAGTTAATACATTGAAAATATATCGCACACGGATAAAAGATGAACGTGCCTACACAGAAAGCTTACGCGGAATGGCGAACTCTCTCTGCCTTATAGGATGGTATAAGGAAAAAAATGCACCGGTGGTTCCGTATGACCTTAGCTTCAATGTTGAACGATTACATATAAATAATGAAGACTGGTTGAGCTTGAATCACTTGATCGACTTGAGTCGTCGAGTTAAAATACTTTCGTTCGATGAAGTTTCTTTGACAAGTAAGATGATTAACGACTTCTTGAAGCTTTGGATTTCAAGCGAGCTGAGTATCGAATTGAGTTCGCTTGCAATACAAGGAGAAGGCTATGAATTTCGTGACCTCTTAGCTGGAATCCGTTACCAAATTTCTAGTATGGCGGAGCAGAAGGAGGAGCGAGGCTGGTGAGTGTTTTCGTTTAGAATTACCAATAACTGAACTCCACTTTTAGGTGGGTGAATGAGAACCTGAACGTTTCTCAGCACTTGTTCCAGGCTTATAAAATTAAGCGGAACAGCGGAGTCGAGGCTCATATAATTTATGTCCCCAAGTATAGACAACACCAACTCGAAGCATTTCAAATAAGATTCTAATTTCGGCTAGATTGGCATGTCTAGTTCATAGAAAGCCGCCAAACTTTCATAAAGACGCAGGGACGCTTTTGGATTTATCATACTTCACCAAATAATACTACCGTTCATAATTATTCTATTGCACTTTATAATTTTTTTTTCCAAATGGTATTCTACGAAAATAACTCCCTATATTCGTTGTTCATCTCTATATTCTTATCGTATTTTCTTACTTTTCAATCCACCAATAAATTTTTGCTGTTTTTATTTTTGTTTTCTTGATGCAATCCACGTGGCAAAACAACTTACTCGGCTTCCTCATGTGTGGTCTCAAGTCATCTTCGGAAAGCGTTACAGAGAATCGTCGAGCCGACATTTTGTGCCGGTGAAAGTGAAATGTAAAGCCAGGGAAGTTCCCTTCAAGTTTCCATAGATCCCACTTCTTGGCAACCCGATTTATGTAAAGCAAACGCATTTATTCTACTACACAGCGAAGAATTCAATAGGGAATGAGAGAGCAAGTGTGGTGAGAGAGGGACGGGGAGAAATGAAATTAATCATAAAATTCACAAAAACGTCCGGCTAAAAATTGAAAATAAAACTTTTAAAAAAATCTACGGGGGAGTTCTTATGTTACAGGATGTTGATGATAATAGAAACAACAAGAATATAATTAGTAGTCGTTCTTCTTTTCCTTCTTATCCTTCTACTTCGGTGGTTGTTGTTGTTGAAGACGACGAGCAGATCGACGGACTTCTGGTTGCGGTGGCTCCTCCTCCTGGATCTCCTCCTCCAAAACTTCGAGTGCTGAAACTGCAGCCTTTCTTCCACGCTTTGGAGTATTTGGAACTGATGGCGTCGCAGAATTCGACGAGGCACTGTTGGTTCGAGAACGTCCTCGCTTCGGTGTCTTCGGTGTCTCAGCTTCCGGAATCGATTTGAGTGGAGTCGTTCGTGAGCGGGAGCTTTGTGTACTTTTCGCCGATTTTTTCGCTGGCTCCGATGAGGTGGCAGCTCCATGTGGCGTGTCTGGCTCTTCTGGAGTATTTCTTCGCTTCTGAAAGTATAAATGTATGCAAAAACTTGTAAATTGATTGTGTTTTTTCTTACCGTAGCACGGGCTCCACTGCTCGGAACAACCACTGTAACTTCGGATTCGGATGCCGCCTTCGGCTTCCTTCCACGTCGCGGTGTCGTTGGTGCAGAGTTGACGACTGTTCCGCGTGTCGGTCTCTGTGTTGATGTGGCCACTGGCGCCGGAGTACTGCTTTCTGGTTGGACGGACGCCGCCCGAGTCTGGAAATGTTACAGTAATATTAAACTTTTCCTCCAGCGAACTAACCACACTCCTAGTACACAAACGACGTTGAATGGAGGCTCCTGTGGTGTTCAGATCATCATCCACTTCATTGGTCGGTGTGACCGGCCTCTCTGATGCCGCCTTTCGTCCTCCTTTTGTAGCCTTTGTTGTTATCGTTGTGTTTGCCAAATCGGTATCATTCCGGGACGGCGTAGTAGCTCTAGACGCACGCCCACGTCCACGTGGTGTCGGTTTCGCCACATCTTCTGAGGCCTGGATTGGAACAACGACTTCAGAGATGGTGCGGCTTCTGGAGCGACTACGTGTTGGAGTTGATGGCTCCGGTTTTCCTTCTTTTTTGGCAGCGACGACACGACGATTACGAGATGCTGGGCGAACCACCTCCTCTTCCTTCTCTTCTGGAATCGTCGATTCCGGCGTTTTCTTATTGATAGTTGCCTCAGGATCTTCTGGAGCCTTGGAGGTGGCACGAGTGGAACGTGCGCGGGAAGAAGAGCGTTCTGGAGCAGTCTCTTCGGTTACTACTTCAGAAGCCTTGGCGCGTGCAGCACGGGTACGTGAGGCGGGACGTTTCGGTGGTTCCTCTTCTTCTGGCACTTCTGGAGCATCGATTTCCACGGAATCCGATGGTTTTTGTACGGCACGACGAGTTCTTGAAGGCGGGCGTTTTTCTTCAACTTTTTTCGCTTCTGAAACATCTTCTGCGACTTCTGGAGTGATGTTCTTTGGAGCGGCCTTCTTCATCGTGGATTTCACATCTTCTTCTTGAATTTCGGTGGATTTTTCAATGATTTGTGTCTTCTTGGCGGTGACTTTTGGCGGTTTCGGAGCCGGTTCTTCAACTGGAGTAGGTGGTCGAGAGGTGGTACGGGAACTCGAACGGGTATTGGCCTAAAAAAAAAAGAATATTCATAGGTTTCTGGGGGGAGGAAAACAATCGATGCTTTCGCTTACCGATGGAGGTCTTGCGATTTCCTCCTCCAAAATTTGTTCAGTTTGTACTGGTGGCGGCGTCTTCCTGCCTTTTTGTTTCACAATTTTCGGTTTTTCAACCAACAAAGTCTCCGATGGCTCTTCTACTGGAGTGTCTCCTCGTGGTTTTGGTTCTTCATCTTCCTCTTGTACTTCGAAGGTGCGATCCAGTGGGATGTCCCGAGCGAGATCTTCTGTAGAATCTACGTCTTCCGAGCCATCGTCAGCCTCCACAGGTTCTGATGTTTTCGTTTCAGAAGGCGCCGGATTTTTGGGGGCCAAGAATACTGGATCCTCGCACACAGTCGGATCACAGTCTTCGTCTTTCTGCTTCTCGAAACTCCGTTCAATCCCATCCCATTCAGGCTCCTGGTAGTCTTCGGTGGCCTCAGTGTTGGTTGTGATGGCTTCTTCTGGAGCTTCTGTTTCATCAGACACGGATTCGATTTCCATTTGAATCTCCTCGGTCTTCTGACTCTCCTCGTGAATCCCCTCCAACACATTCACCTTCTCCTCTGGCTCTTCATACGTGGCATTCTCCTCCAGTGACTTGAAGTTGGCATCGTCGTCGTCCTGAATCTCAAAAGTGGTTTCCTCGATTTCGTCAACTTTGTCTTCAAGCACTTCAAATTCTGGTGTCTTTCCTTCTGGAATCGGAGTCTGAGCCTCGAACGTTTTCGAGTTATCCCTGGAACTTCTCCGGTACGTCGGTTCCTCCTCTTCATCTTCCAGAATTGCGAAATTGATCTTCGGAGCAGCTGCAGCATCTTCGGGAGCCTCGTTTTCCTCGTCCAGCGCCTCGTCGGCACTCTCATTCGCTCCTTTCCGCACAGAAGCGTGGAAGCGAATACGACCACGTCCTGGAGATTGAATGGTTTTGGCTGTCTTCAGAATACTATTGGTATGATGGACAGGCGGTGCTTTTTGAATATGAGTTGGAGAGGAGAGATCTACAGGAGCGGGGCGTTTGTAGTAGCGAGCCGGTGTGGCAATGAGGTTATTGAGTTCCACGTTCTTCTTCTGCTGGTTCTCGTCGAGCTCGATAGTGGGTTCGTCGGCGGATGTAGGTGTTGCGCCACGTCGTTGTATCCGTTTGGCAGTCTAGAAAAAAAAATATTTCAGCAATTTTATTTTTTTCCGACTAGAATCTACAAAAACGCCCGATCCTTACCGGTGGCATGAAGCTCATTGGGCTGACATCTTCACGATTTTCAAAAACTTCTGATTTTCGCTTTCGTCCTCCTCCTCCACCAGCAACACCTTCTTGCTCTCCCATTTTGGCGTACACTTCCGGCATCTCCTCCATATCTCTCTTGTTCTGCTTCTCGAACATCTCCTTCACCAATTTCTCCACTTCTCGCTCCTTGGCACTCTTCTTTTGGGCGGATTTTTGAAGATGACGTCCTCTATCGGCGAGAATATTCGGATAGAATGAGAGAAGGAGTTTGTTGGAGGCGATGGCTTCAGTCGACATGAGGTGATATTTCTGATTCTCACATAGGAATGCTTGATAGAACATCTCGGTTTCAGGGTCGAATACTGAAAAGAATAGAGTTTTTGATGCAAAAATAAAAAATTGGGCATGGCTTCCGCGGTCCAGCGTGCTCTATTGATAAACTTTTGATAGATCACAATCTACCAGAACATTATTAATGGAGAGAACTTGCCGCAAAAACACAAAGGGTTATTCAAAAACATGTTTTAATCGCGTACATTTCTTCTTATTCGTTCCCTCCACATCCTCCTCCTGTGCCTTCATTCTTTGCTTGAATCTCTCCAGATCCGCCGGTTTTATCGTCCATCCCAGGTGTATCTTGTCACTCCACAACTGCTCATACGTCAAACCATCTTTTTCCAGTGAGAAAACCTTCTTGGAAGTGCTTGCCTCTTCCACAGGCACTACTGTAGTCGGTGTCGTCAACGCCGCCTTCTCCTGCTCCAGAATGTAGTAGATCTTCTCCAGATCCACATCCAGCATCTGCATTGACATGGTTTTGATAACCTCCATCGCAAGTTGACTGTCTGTGTATTCTGTGTTTTCTGGATTAGCACGGAACCAGTCAAGGATGTATTGAACGATGAGATCTCGTTTGAGACGTTCCGTGATGGAGACGTTGAGAACGGATTCGAGAAGATCCAGTGGTGTGGGTGGATACCACTCGTCATGTGGCATCTGATTCCAGAATTGAGCGTTCGAAGCGAGTCGATGCATGTTGCGCGTGGTGACTTGGATTGGGAGAGCCGTTCTGAAAACATCAACAAGAATTTCAGCATTCAGCTATCGTATGATAGCAAAGCAAAGAACGAACTACCAAACGATAAGGCGCACGTGGTAATTTCTTTTATCCCTCACCTATTCTTCAACGCCGTATTCTTCCTCCTCTCGTGTTGCTGTCGCATGAGCAATTCGATCGAGTGATTCACAGGAACAATCCGAGAATTGATGAACTGATGCACCAGTTTCGTGTGATTCAGCATACACTTGGCCGACGATGTATAATTTTTCAGAGCAGCACCACCCTCCGTCACACACTTGCTACAACCACGAAGGTACTCATGAACGATTCGGAACATTTTTATTCCCTGATGAAGAGTGTTCTCTGCCAAGGGAGACAATGCAGCCGTGCTTCCCTGGAACAAGGCCACGATCCGATCGGCGACGATTCTCTTGAAGTCAATGGCTTCGAGAAAAGCCCATTCGGCGATCTCCACTTTGATCTTATCACTCAAATCGTTTCGAGTGATGAGCGCACAAAACTCCTCAATTTTTCCGTAGTAGATCATGGAATTCAGTACCACACGAAGACTCGCTGAAAGTTTTTCCTGACTTTCTTTGTCTAATTCTTCAGTGACACTGGCGTTGGGAGATCCGGTGAGAATGTTCTTGCGGACGAGACCGGCGGCGATGATGTTAGTGGCCATGTGATCTGGAGTCCGGACTATCCAAGGAAGTCTTGAAGCGCATTTTTGGAGGATCTGGAAGAATCAGTTGTCACTTGGGAAGTTTATGGAAATTTTCTAACCGTTTCCTGAACATTCTGAATCTTCATCCAACTGATATTCGTCTGAAACGCCACAAAAACCCTTTCGTACGAGACAGCGGACGGATAGAACAACTGATCCGCATCCGAGACCATACTGTTGAACCGATACATGTTAGTCGAATCCGAAGTCAGAATTCCTATATCGGTGACCTGATTTGGATCGATTTCCGATTTGACACACGACATGAATGGGCATTGTCGAAGAGCAGTTCCATCGGTGAGCACTCTTCCTGGCACTCGCTTGTAGTACCAGGCGTCAATGTCAAACATGGCCGCCTCGACCTCAAAAGAGTTCATCACAGCACCTTGTCGAGAATAGGCCAAGAACACATTACTTCTGTTGAAAGTGCATCCAAATAATTGGGATGAATTCAGAAGCGTCGAGTCCATGGAGCTGTCATTTCGACGACGGAGTCCTGAATCCATACTTCTCTCCTGAACGATGGTTTTGACGGAGAGCCACCGCTCGCCGTGCATTATCTTGTGCTCTAGGCACACGGAGTAACTCGGTCGGTCGTATTTTTGATCGTCGGGGCATTGATCTTTGGGGAAGGCGCCTCGCCAGAGCTGGAGCATGATGGGGTGACGTGGGGAGCGACTGGAAATGTGAGGTTAGTAACAAGTTTTTTTTGTCTAGAAGTCTTACTCGACAGCTGCAATGAAATACTCGAACTTGTCCGGATCGTCTTCTGGCTCCAACGGCGCCATCGCCTGAACCACGCGTTCGTGTCGTAACTCCAACATTGCCATCTGATTCGACGAATTCAACGAAGCGGCTATGATGCCGCCCATGCTGAGCCCGACGAGAAGTGTTCGACTACGCGGCATGAGCGCCAGCGAGGAGACGTAGACGCCGCTGCGCGGGTATTCACGGTAGGCGCTGTCCTCCAGTGTGTAGATGAACAAGTCGTTTTCGACGAAGGATGCTAGTAAATCCAGCGGGCTTCTCTTCGCCACGTGGATGATGGGCACATCCGAACTCCCGTTGACCGCTGACAATTGTGTCAAAAAACATTTGCAGTTCTTGCATCCAATCGCCACAATATGCGGCCAAGTGAGGAGTTTTGGAAAAAGCCCCAAATTCTTGCTATCCATCATATTGTCGTTCGAGTAGAGCGTCTTGACGACGGTGATCCTTTCGGGTAGGCCAAGTGAGTGAGTGACTCGCATTGTTGGGCTGTGCTTTTCGGTGGTGAGTCCGAGAACAAAGTTTGTAGAGCCCCATGTCTTTTCCGTGTCCTCTACTCCAATGATGATGCCGAATTCGCCATCTAAAAAATGATGAAAAATCATTCCAATGGTATAAAATTTTAATTTTTTGTACCTGCCGTCGGAAAATAATCCGCATCAATCAGTTGACAGGAATCCGGGAAGGCGAATGCATGGGTGACTCTTTCCAGCTCGATATCGAATATTTGACAAGTGTTTTTTTGAAAATTGACAATGTAGGGAAGCTGTCTGCCGATCGAGTTTTTGATCATTATCTGCTTGTCGCCTCGCACATTGTGGTAGTCTTGGTAGGGTTTGAAGATGGATGAGCTCTCCATTCTGAAAAAGGAAAATATTTTTGATTAGCAAAGCTCTAATAAAAGTAAAACCAACGAAACCCCGATGAAAAATTGAAAATTCTAGACACTCGGCGAGAATTGCTTGAAAAATAATCAAATCGCCTCGCAAATCGACTTGATCACGGCGAAATTCTATTTTGCCGCCGATTTTGTTCAAAAATTATTCACTTGCCGCTGTGGGTCCCGCCTAGACTCGAGATACTGTAGTTTAAAGGCGCACAAGCTGTGACGTCATCACCCCGAATTTGTTTTCAAAATGCTTCAATCGGAGAGTATTTTATTACTTTTTATCGGAAAAAAAGGGGTTTTCATAGGGAAATAAGTGAGAATTGAGGCGAATTAAGCCTAAAATTAAACAAAAGTTGAAGAAAATTCGAGAAATTCTATGCTTTTGAAAGGGGTTTTTACGGAGAAGCTGCATGAAAAACCAAGCGTTGCTCATGAATTTTGCGATAATACGTGGAAAAGTGATGTTTTCAGTTTTTCTGCACGCTGCCTGTCCTCAAATTGAAGTTTCGAAACCTCAATTATCTGTTTCAGCACAAAAAATGTACCCAAAACCGAAGTTTTGTCGCTCCCTTGGTTTAAAAAAATCCTTACTTTCTCTATTCGCTTCTAATCCTATTTCTAGTCTTCCTTCTACACTGCTGACGTCCAAAATAAAATATTAGTTTATCAGTAGTGAATCGTCATTAGACCCGCTAAAGTTGATGTCTGGCGCCTCTCCCCTCTTTGTCTTTTGAAATGCGCGCCAAAATTTGAATCGGAAAGGAATGGGCGCGAAAAGCGAAAGAGAAACGGCAAAATTGATATCGCTTCATTCAGTCTTCATTTTGCTGTCGCCTCGGCTGTAACTCTAATTTTGGGCCTGAAAGCACTTTTCACACAATTTACAGTGACAGTCTATCTTTTCGTGTTCCTCGAACATCTTTTGTTCATTTAAAATGCATTTTTGCATTGCAAAATTTACAAAAAGACGCTTGATTCAAACTGTACTATTTCATTTTTCAAATGTTCTTCTTGGCGCGCTGTACTCACCGGTCATTTCGTCCTTATCAGTACACTTCCGTTCCATCATATGAGCTTTTCGCCGCTGTTCTCTGATGCATTCGTTGACCCGTTCTTTCTACCGTACCCGTCAATTTGTGACGTAGCGACTGGCGATTTGAATTATTCTTTCTTCTCCCCTTTCACCTACTTATTTGCATCATCTGCTCCTCCCACCATTTGCCTACGTCACGGGTGACCGGGGTCAGGGGCCTACTGTCGGCATACGATTTTCCGTGCAATACCGCATTGTTTGTGACGTCACGGCGGTCTCCACCCATTCACACCATCCACCATGCGACGTCACGGAAGCTCCGCCCATTTTGCACCCTTTAAAAGTCGCTCCGGTCACTCCGTTTTGTACATCATTCAGAGTGACCTGAATCAGCTGACCAGACAATGGCTTGTTATTCATTTTCCTCGTTCTCCCCTCCCACCGCGCGTGCTCTACTTTCCTTGTTTTCCTTTCGTTCTCTCTCAAATTGCGAAGAATTCAAGTTCAAAACTTTTCAGACTCGCCAGAACTAACCACAATATCACTCACTACATCAAGGATGACCCTGGTTGAGATTCAAAATGTTGAGAAGGAGAATGCCGGAGTCGAGGTAAGGGGGAGGGTCCGCGGCTGGGCGCATTTTCTAGTGTTTGTGCACAATGTGCAGTGGATTTCACGCGCGCCGAGCCCTCAATATTTCGTATGCCTTCGTATTTCCAGCCAAAACACTCGTCGAAGAAGCTGAAGTTGGAGGAGGAACTGAACAAGTTGTCGATTGTCGAGAAGCCAAAGGTCGAGGAGACCAAAGAGGAAGTGAACGCGCTCGACGCCAACGAGCCACTTCTTCAGGATTTGGACAATCGATTCGTGATCTTCCCGCTCAGATACCATGAGATCTGGCAATTCTATAAGAAGGCGGTCGCCTCGTTCTGGACTGTCGAGGAGGTCGATCTCGGGAAGGATATGAATGATTGGGAGAAGATGAACGGAGACGAGCAGTACTTCATTTCCAGAGTGCTCGCTTTCTTCGCTGCCTCCGATGGAATCGTCAATGAGAACTTGGTGAGTTTAAAGGGCATTCCGAGTGTCAAAAACACATGAGATCAGTTATTTATTGATAATTTACAGTGTGAGCGCTTCTCAAATGAGGTAAAGGTCTCTGAGGCCCGTTTCTTCTACGGATTCCAAATCGCCATCGAGAATATCCACTCGGAGATGTATTCGAAGCTCATTGAGACCTACATTCGTGACGAGCAAGAGAGACATAAGTTGTTTAACGCCATCTTCGAGTTTGAATTCATCAAGAAGAAGGCCGACTGGGCTCTCAAGTGGATTTCGGATCAGAAGGCCTCGTTCGCCGAGCGTCTCATCGCTTTCGCCGCCGTCGAAGGCATCTTCTTCAGTGGATCGTTCGCCTCGATCTTCTGGCTTAAGAAGCGCGGACTTATGCCAGGATTGACTCACTCAAACGAGCTGATCTCGAGGTAAATTCCAATTTCTATAGTTGAAATGAGAACGCTTTCCATTCGCTGCATTGAATTATAAGATAAAAGCTATTACAGTGTAGCTGTAGTTTCAACTGATTAAACAAGTTATTTTCCATGTTTTCAACCGGTTTTCGATTCTTTTCGAGTGTTTTTGCTTAACAAAACGCTAACAACTCAGAAACAGTCCTTCACTTCTGTAAATTTACTTTTCTCGGTGGAGCGCGTTTACATTTCCCCTTTTTCCTTTTCACTTCTCAACAAACGAATTGCTTTCTTCTTTCAGAGACGAAGGACTCCATCGTGATTTCGCATGCCTTTTGTACTCCATGCTTCAGAACAAGCTCACTCAAGAGCGCATCTACGAGATCATCAGCGACGCCGTCAAAATCGAGCAGGAGTTCCTCACCGAGGCACTTCCAGTCGACATGATCGGAATGAACTGTCGTCTCATGTCGCAGTACATTGAGTTCGTCGCGGATCACTTGCTCGCCGAGCTCGGATGCGACAAGTTGTTCAAGGTGAAGAACCCATTCGACTTCATGGAGAACATCTCCATCGATGGAAAGACCAACTTCTTCGAGAAGCGCGTCTCCGAGTACCAGCGTCCAGGTGTTATGTCGACTGAGACCGAGAGACAGTTCGACTTGGAAGCTGACTTCTAAATTAACTTTTTCGTTTTATTTGACTCCATTGCTCCTCCCAACCCACTCCTTTCTCTTTCAGAATTATTTTATTCACTTTGTTTCTTTTTTTCTATCAAATTTCTCTTTGTCACCGATCTCTTTGTTGTAAACCGATCGCACCTGTATCTGTACCAATTTCACCCTATGGACTGATTGCTATTTTCTCATACTAACTTGTTGTTTGCTGATCAAAATTTGTCTTCAATCCTGAATGAAAATAAACTTTGTGATTGTCAAACATCATTTATTGTAATCATCTATTGTATTCAATAATTTGCATCATGCCCAACACCCCCGTTTTCAGATAACAACCAACACCTCCCAATAATTATCAATCAAAATGGAATTCAATTATTAAACTTGGAACATTCTCCTGAGTCCTTTAGACATATCAATATCTTCAAGATATCTGTCTCTCAGCTGCTCAAAAGAGTCGAATTCCGGATAATGACCTGCTTCGAAGCGGGTCTTATCCCAAAGGAGTCTATCGACCATTCCCTGACGGAAGAAATCCATATGTTCCTCCTTTGTGAAGTTGTCGTTGTAGATGTAGAATTCCATCATTTTGAGTGCCATTTCGGATTTTCCCTCGAGAGTTGGCTGAAAACTTTTAGAATGTTTTGGTGATCCTACAGTTATGAATTACATACTGGATAGACATTTGGAGTGAATCCCTCAAGTTGTGACTGTACAAATTCGAGACGTTCGGTGGCGGTGGTGAAGAGATCTGGAAATTTAGACATGAAGATTCGAAGCACAAATTGTCTCGTCTAGCACTTGATTCAGGAAGGAAAACTGGATTTTCGTGGCGAGACCCAACTTTTTAGAAAAATCGGTCAAGCTGATTATGATGGTATGATCCAAAATCGGTATTGTATGTTCAGAGCAGTATATCTCGGTTGCCTTTGAAGCTATCAAAAAGTAGTCAACTAATGAAATGTTGAAAAAAACGTTTTGAACATTTTACTAGTTGAAAAAATTTTGATAGCTCCAAAGACAACCGAGATATACTGCTCCAAACACATACCTAAATTCTATGATTCAAGCACACCCAGTACTGTATGTTCAGAGCAGTATATCTCGGTTGCCTTTGAAGCTATCAAAAAGTGGTCAACTGAAGAAATGTTAAGCAAAACATTTTGAACATTTCACTATTTGAAAATTTTCCGATAGCTCCAACGACAACTGAGATAAGCTGCTGGGAACGTACAGTATTGCTTCAGGCCCTAAATTTTCAGAAAATAATTCAAACTGAGTCATTTTCGAAAGAGCTCATTTCAAGGCCCACTCTAAAACCGAACCGATAATAAAATTAACTCACTGTCCCTATCGACTTTTTTCACGTTGTACTTGTAAACCTCTCCCTTCAGTCTTGCTTCCTCCTTCTTCGCCTCGATTCTGTTGTGCTGTCCCATCACTTGGGTGCTGGAAATTTTAGAATACGATTTGCGGTTGGCATTAAAAATAATCATGACCAATTTTTAGAAATTCGTCTTGGAATATTCGCAAAAGTCAAAATTCCAAGTTTACTGTAAAACTATTTATAAAGGTAAATGTTCATAGCAGTATAACTCGGTTATCTTTGAAGAAATCAAATTTTTTTCAACTGATAAAATGTTTAAAGTGTTTTGCTCAGCATTTCTTTAGTTGAACACTTTTTGATAGCTTCAAAGGCAACTGAGATACGCTGCTCCGAACATACAGTACCCACTGTAACAAGGTACACTGTATGCTCAGACCAGTATAACTCGGTTATCTTAAAAGATATCAAAATTTTTTCAACTGATGAAATGTTTAAAATGCTTTGCTTGGCATTTCTTCAGTTGAAAACATTTTGATAGCTTCAAAGACAACTGAGATATGCTGCTTTGAACATACAGTACTTTTATTACAGGCTTGACGATCTTGGAGCACCCCTAAACCCCGAAATTCCAATAATCCAGGGTAAACTCACAAACACATATCCCTGAAAATTCTCATCTGGTTATCAAACTGGTCCTTTGACAGAGTGTGTTTGTATGACATTAAATTTCTCAGCTGTCGATCCACCAACTTTCTGTAACTCTCCTCATCCTCGAAAGGAGGGGCTTCCTGGAGCAAGCGAGCATCGTCATACAATTTTTTCATGATGCTGAAAAATTCGTTACTTTTCATTTCGCGGTGAGACCCAGAAGGGCTACTGTACCAGAAAAAGTACAGTAACCTGATTAAAACCTACAGTAAAATTTGCTGCTCATATTCTTCCCAATCAAGGTCCTCAATATTTTCCATTTCCGGTGCCCCAAAAGAATTTGATGATCCAGAATGTTCAGGAGCCATGTTGAAAATAAGAAGTGATAAATAAAAAATGTAATGAAAAACAAGTGAAACGATGCCACTTTTGTACTGTTCCGCCGGTCATGATTGACCTAGAACTTTTGGCAACTTTTCTCTAATTTTCTCCCAAAAGTAATTCCCTAATTCTCCTGATTCTCAACACTGTCTTTTTCCCAGATTTCCGTTTTCATCTCTATCTCTCTGTTTTTCCAAACCATTTTTCATTTTCACTTGGTTTTCACCGCGGCGCCAGAGTAAACGTGGGCGGAGCTTAGGGGGTTTGGCATCCGTCTTATCTAACTACAAGGAACGATTGTTCTCCAAGTTCAAATTTTATGAGCCATTTTCCATGGAGCTCTGGGGGAAGGAAGTGGTGGAAAATGAGCAGTGCAGGGGGATTCAGAGTGTGGAGAGGATTCAAATGAGTACAGACACGGTGGGTTTTGGTGGGAAATGACAGTTGTGAGCTGGAAAAGCTCGAGCATTTCCGGTTGGAAGTTTCAGGATTTGGGTGCATTGGATTCGGTCATGCTAAGCGATTTTTTAGAAATTTTCGATTTGGGTGAGAACATTACTTCTTGGTTACAGTGTTGTGAATATGACGGCCGTGGCCGATAATTTTTTGTCGAACCGCTCAGTATTCTTCTTTTCTTTAGTACTGATTTTATTAGTCATCGTTACGACAATCCATTATTTTCCCGGTCTTTTCTTGGTGTTTTTCCCGTTTTCTTCCAGTTTTTTTCCGGTATTTCCATGCCAGTTTTTGGTAATTTTTGAATTTTTATTGGTGAGAACAGTAGTACTAGATGAGAGTATTGTGAATATGACGGTTTTAGGGTCGTGGCCACGATGGCCGTGGCCGATATTTTTTGTCGAATCCAGTATTTTCCCAGTTTTTTTTCCAGTATTTTTCCGGTGATTTTCCTGATAATTTTCCGTTATTTTTTCCTGTATTCCCCTTGGATTTTCCCCTTTTTTCCTTTTTTCCGGCATTTTTCCTATAATTTCCCAGTTTTTTCCCCAGCGTTTTTCCAGTGTTTTTCCCATTTTTTTCCGGTACTTTCCCCAGTATTTTTCGCTTTTTTTCCGGCATTTCTCCGATAATATCTCAGATTTTTCCCAGTTTTTATCGGTATTTTCCCGATAATATACCAGTATTTTCCCAGTTTTTTCCTATATTTTTCCGGTATTTTGCCGATGATTTCCCTGTGTTTTTTTTCAGTATTTTCCAGTTTTTTCCGATTACTTTTTCTTCATTTTCCTGCAATTTCTCGAAAATTTCCCGGTAATTTCCTGGAATTTCCCCACTATTTCTCCAGTATTTTTGTTGTATTCCCCGACTTTTTTCCTTTTTTCCTGTATATTTCCCAATAATTTCCCAGCTTTTTTCCACTATTTTTCGAATTTTTCCCAGTTTTTTTCCCGATATTTTCCCTAGATTTCCCCGATATTTTCTCCAGTTTCATACCCCTTTTCCATAATGTTTTGATTATTCTAATCACGGGTTCGTGTTTTACATATGGCTGTACAGGTCCACGTCGGAAATTTATTTTGATCTACCCGCTATTTTCTCATTTGAAATATAAATTTTTGATGTAGATCAAAAAGTTCTTGTTCAGATTTCGAATACTTCAAGATGGTCATTTACTCTCGCACCGTCACTTTCAACATTTCTCTTCCCGACCGCCCAACCATGCAGAAAATGAATTCGTACATTGCTCTCATTCCACTCGACGGACGGACCTTCGGTGACATCCCTCAATTCGGTGTAAGTCCTTTTTTTTTACTAGCACGTAGTTGCCAACATTGAGGTATGCAAATGCGCTCCACTGAGAAAATTCAAATTCTTCAGACCATCAAAGAGTACGAGGAGGAGATCAAAAGATGCATGAAGGAGATCAACGACCTCAACATGCGAGGAACGTCTTTGTTCGTGCAACAAGTGAAGATTGGATTTTTGTGCAGGGACGTCAAGTTTCTTGCAGAGCACTTGGGACAAGTGTATGCATTGGAGGCTATTGAGGCTGGACTTGAAGGACTGAAGGCTGATTACTTCTACTAGTTCATCCCTTGGACACCCATAATTTATTTTTTTATATTTTTTTTATTCTTGAAAATAAGTCCAGCATAAAACCATTATTCATTGAAGTTGTCTTTTTTTTGTTCGTCAAACCAGAAATTTGGTCCTGCTTCTCTTCGAAACAGTTCTGTCTCATATCTCAAAAGTGGGCGGAGCTAGGAAAAAGCTGTCAACTGCAAACTTGTTCCAAATTTAATTTTAAGCAAGTTTGCAGTTGGCAACTTTTTTCTAGCTCCGCCCACTTTTGAGATACGCGCCTTTAAAGTTGAGACCCTCTCGCAGGGCGGCAAAGAGCCGAGAAGGGAGGAGGGGTGCCTAACTTTAAAGGCGCATATCTCAAAAAGTGGGCGGAGCTAGAAAAAAGTAGGCAACCGCAAACTTGCTCCAAATTAAATTCGGAGCAAGTTTGCAGATGACAACTTTTTTCTAGCTCCGCCCACTTCTGAGA
>GL379789.1:129543-145241 GCA_000143925.2 Caenorhabditis brenneri | reverse complement strand
CAAATTGTGGCATTAGGACACCTTTGGACAATGTGAATCTAAAAAAGGTCTTCGACACTGAAAACTTCGCCAATCCGAGATGCATATTGGATGATTCACACCTTCCTCCGCATTCGTCTTTCACTCTTTGAGTGGCTAAGCATCGAAGATTTATCGCTTGAAGAAGTATTAGCACTGGTTGAATTACATTGGAATAGCTGTCATGGAATTTGGTGGAAAGGGAATGTCACCGAAAGGCCTGTACCATTTTCATAAAACTCTGGCAGCAAGGTTCAACCCCCTTATATGGAATGTGCGTTCATTTCCTACCGAAATGATAGTGGAGATGAAGTTGGTAGGCTCGTAAAATTTTGTCATTACAATGTTCCTATCGTAGAATGAAAGGTTTCAAGCAGGTTAAGGATCAATCCCTTTTATGGTCCAAGCGAGTATGTTCCACTCCAACATAAGTAAGAACACGTTAATTTGCATATAGTTCATGCAGTCATTTCCGTGTTTTTCCCGAATTTCGCCGCAATCCAGTTATAATGTGGTAATTCTATATACGAAATGTCTGGGCCGGAAGGTGACACTCACCAGGGTCCGAAACAGTTTTCACTACCTACCAAACGATTCATTCAAGCGAGACCCAGACACTTCTTATATCTCAACTGCACATCCCATTCAGACCATTCCCTAGTTAGAGATGGAGCCAGGAACTTTAATAGATGACTAAAAGTACCGCAACGAAACTTCTAGAAATGATTTGTGACGTTCCTTAACATCCACAGATTGTAAAATATTACTATTATAGTGCACAACGCTCTAGCACAGTGCTGAAGGTGGACTTACCGTCCTGTAATTTAGGCACACCTGTTTGTTCGGAGCAGTACATCTCGGTTGCCTTCAAAGCTATCAAAAAGTGATCCACTAAAGAAATGTAGAGCAAAACATTTTAAACATTTAACTAGTTAACACTTTTTGTATAGCTTCAAAGACAACCGAGATATGCTGCTCTGAACATACACTGCGCCCAAATTACAGTATTTACGGTAATTGCTTAGAGCCTAGAGTCTGGAACTTACATAATTAAAGGTGAACGGACAGTAATTAAGAATGTTCAGTAGAATTGAAGAATGAAGACCACTAATCTCAAATTTCAAGTCTAGAAGAGGTCATCTAAACCATGCTTAAGGCCAAAAGCGGACATTTTTCATTTCGCCGGTGTGGCGCAGCTGGCAGTACGTGCGGCACCGAACAAGCATAAGTTTGACCCCACAGACGCAACCAATTTTGCCTTATTATATGGTACACTGACAAATTAGTGCATGTACTGCATCTTACGACAAATTGCGCATTTCTGCTCCACAAAACTTTCCTGTCCGGCCACCTTCAACTGAAAGTACCGCGAAGAACCTTCTAGAAAAAACATCTCATGGCATTTCTAAGCACATATGTATCGAAAACAAAAATGAGACAAAGAAAAACATTTGTTTACTTAGCCCCTGAACATTCAAACTGAACACTTTTTCTAGATTACTGTAGAAAATGCCGCCTGACCTTGGTTGACATTTAACAAAAAAAAAGGGCAATTCACTCGAAAATAATGGGATGAAAGTGCACAAAGGGGGATACGGTAGCTCTAGAAAATTCTTCATGAAAACGAAGATAAAGGTTTCTTTTTATCGTATGTTTTGTGTCTATTCTCCGCACGAGATCGTATTAAAAATAATGAGCACAATAAAGAATAAAGGAGAGGATGGGGGAGGGGGCTCCCGAAGAAAAGCATTAAAACGATTGTGGCCCCTTTCCACTCTAATAGAGCATATTATGAGAAAAAATAAGAGACGGGATTGTTTGATTTTTTTTTGCAGGAAGGGATTTTTTTCTCCGGATGGTATATGGGACCGAAACTCAGCGAGAAAAAAATTTGGGTTACTGTAGCAACCGGAGATCCTGAGTAGGGCTCAGCGAGAAAAGCAAAAAAAAAGCTTTTAGAGCTTTTCGAGCATTTTGAGCTTTTTGAATCTTGACGAGGGGTCATCAGAAATCAGAATTAAAAAAAAGCACGGTTAATTTTGTTGCACGTGTTTTCAAAAGATTTCATTCGCGGGCTCTGTCTTACTGTAGGATCGCATGCCAACTGCGTGGCGACTCAGCGATACGTAGGCATTTTTCTCATTTTGTTAAAAAAAATTAAAAATCAGCTTCTAAGCTTTTTTTGAATCAAATTGAATATAACTTCTTCTTCGCATCATTTTGAATATAAAATTGACAGAATTTGATCGGAAGTTATCACTGAAGAATGCTCTGGAAACATGGTGTGCGCTCCTTCGGCTTAAGCTTACTGTCAGATTTTAAAGACGCACTATGGAATTTGTAAAAGCCCGTGTGAGATGGAGCGTAGAAACCGAGAAAAAAAATTGGACGTACAAAAAAATTTACCGTGATTTTTGCGAACTCTAATCCAGAGTTATGTAACCAATCTTCAAAAATGGCTTTTCAGAACAAATCCCGCCAAAAAAAATCTCAATCAAAACCAATAAACCTTAGAAAATCTTAAAATCTCGAACTCTCAAATTGCCCTCCACACACTCTATCCCATTATCCTCCCACCCCTTTAATACGGTCGTTTATGATGCTCATTATTTCTTGCGGCTCGTTTTTACAAAATTCTTTTTTTTTTTTTGAATGGAAGAAGTGCACAATGGGATAATGGGACGGATTGACTTTAAAGGCGCATGGGAGTGAAAGAAAACTAAAAAAATGGCGGCGAGTAATTGTTCTCTCGATGGAATCGTCGTCAAGTCGCGTTAGTGTTGAGGTGATGGTCTTCGGAAGTGTTTATGCCTCTAGGAATGCGTATGAGCCTTCTGTAATGATGATCTGGCTATAATAATCCGGAGGGAATAGGTTTTTTTTGGGAAGGGCTTAGCGCCTTTGGGGCTCCGCGACTATATTTTTTCTTCGAAAAGTTAGTCTGTCTTAGGAAATTCATGAGAAAAAAATTTAGCACTATTCAGGGCACTAGTTTTCCAGAAATGTGCTAGAAACCCATTGAAACAGTGTCTGTGAGTACAATGTCGCTTTTCGTTTTTGGCTCCGCCCCTTTTCCAGCAAGTCACGCCCATTTTTAGACTGTCTTTATTAGGCTCTAAGCACTTTTGTGAAATCTTAATGTCATTGCGTGCTCACTGCCTTTACGGAACACCTCTTATTACCGTAATCTCTGTTATTTAGCCCTATTCAGGAATGATATACCGTAAGCCGTAAAAATTAGGCGCACTTTATGTTCAGAGCGGCGTAACTCAGTTGTCTTTGAAGCTATCAAAAAGTGGTCAGCTAGTAAAATGTTGAGCATAAAATTTCAAACATTTTACTAGTTGAACACTTTTTGATAGCTTTGAAGGCAACTGAGATGTTCTGCTCTGAACATGCAATGTGCCTGAATCACTCACGTTAGGTCTAGTTTCAGCACTGTATTAGGGCGTTGTGCACTCTGATGTGATAGTAGTCCTTATCATGTGTGGATGATTAAAATCGTCATGAATCCCTTCTAGAAGTTTCTCTGCGGTACTTCCAGTCATCTACTGAAATTTCAGGCTCCAGCTCTAAGCTAGTACCCTAAAGCTTGTAACACCCAGTACTTTATGTTCAGAGCGGCATATCTCGGTTGACTTCAAAGCTATCAAAGAGTAGTCAACTAAAGAAACGTTAAACAAATAATTTCAAACATTTCTTTAGTTGACAACTTTTTGATAGCTTCAAAGGCAACTGAGATATGCTGCTCTGAACATGCAGTACAAGGTGACCCTTAATTAAAGGAGTTACGGTATGTCAATTAGGAGAAGGGTTGTCTGCAATTTTACGTAAAAAAGTTTGCTGTAGTGTTTGCGTACTTGAAGTCAGAATCGACAACAGTTACACCTACTGAAAGATAGCTCAGAGTTCTCAGTCACAGTATCATTCGATTTTTGATTCCCCGTTCGTTTTTTCCATATACATCGATCACTGATTAGCAATTCAAATCGCCTCTAATCCCAGTTGATAACGTGGCTTTCATCTCTCCCTCTCCCTCTAATCTCCCATTAACTTTTGAATAATTTTCTAGGTTATGATGGACTGCAACCAATACAAGATTGTATGCGAGGTCAAGTATGAGGTCTTGGTGAGTTTCACACAGTTGGAAATTACCAAGCTTACCATTTCCAGGCGATCACCAACACTATCCAAGCGCTGACCCTGAAGAACATTCAGAATGGGGTCACCAGTGCTCCAGAAGTTTCTGAAGAGTACTCGGAGGTAAGTGTGCTCTATTGGAAATTTTAATCAATTGTAATGTTTTAAGAAGCTCAAACAACTTCAAAAAATTCTGACCTCAAACAACATTCAACAGGAAAACTTTGACTTGGGAAAGTTTGCGGTTAGTTTTTCTCATCATCAAATTTTTCTCAAAGTATGCTCTATTGAGAATATACCGTAGGTGAAAAAATTACTGTAATTTAGTTTTTGCTGGTCGGCTCTTAATATAGCAGTCAGTGTCAAAACAAGTGCTGGCCGAAAATCCGACAATTTGATGGCCGCGATAGCTCACCACGAAAACTACCGTAACAAATTTATTTGCTACCGTGAGAAGCTTTGAAAATGTTTATTTATTTACGAGTTTCATCTATTTTAATCGATTTTCAACGAATTTTTTTCTGAAGAAGAGCTGGAAAAATCGCTGAAAATTGATGGAAATTGATGAAGCTCGATAAATCTTACGGTAGCAATTAAATTCATACGGTAGTTTTCGTGGTGTGATATCGGGGCCGTCAAGTTGTCGGATCTTCGGCCAGCACTTGCTTTTACACTGAGTGCCATAATACCTGCTCATCCAGCCTCATTACTCCACTTGGTTTCCCAAAAATCGAGTTGCATGCGCCTCAAAATATCTGAAATATGAATTTTCAGACGGACTGTCTCAAAAACGCGGATGTCGAAATGAACAACTACCTTCACCTCTGCAACAGCTTGACATTCGCCAGAACTTAAAATCCGAGTTTCTGGAGATCGCGGAAATTGGCAACAAAGAGAAATCTTGTCCAATTATTGATGTCTAACTTGGTTTTCATTGCTTTTTTCCAAGTTTTATTTATTGCTTCTGAATTTTTTTACTTTTTCAACTTTCAAAATTATTTTGGAATCAATGCAAGTATTCTGTTTTTAAATAAAGTTGACTACTATTGGTATCATTTGTGCAACGAAATTGCAAAAGTGGGCGGAGCCAAGCGTTATTATGTTCCTATGCATAATGTACTCTATTTGCACAGGTCAGGTGGACAGAACAGTAGTCGAACACCCCAACTCCGTTTTCCCTTATTCTTTCTTATTGACTTTCTTACTGACTTGTAGCCAAGAAAAGATGAAAATCTGGTTTTTTCAATGTAAAAACCCCGGTAAGGAGCCTGAAGAAACATTAGAAGAGGAGGAAGAAGAAGAAGAAGAAAAAGTAATTTTTACCTTATTTTTCTACTTTTCCCAATTTTTTTTCTTATCAGATCACCCTACTGACTGCGCTCATTTTACTTGTCGGATACGCTATTTTCATCTCTTGTTGTTTCTTCGAAAAGGGGTCTCAACAAGGTAAACTTTTTTTTGGAAGTGGCTTCATAATTATTATGGTTGCCACAGTGAGCTGTGTTCTTGATTCCAGAGAAAGTCGTCCGCTTTGACGGTAGATCAAAAAATTTTCAGATCGCATTCTCCTCTTCGCCAAACTATGTCGATGTTTTCCTGAACGTGTTGAAAAGATTCTTTTATCTGACACCAAGGTAACTCCAGAAAGCAAAAAAAATTCAATAATTTTTCTTTCAGTATTTTGTACCTGTTTCAAGGTTTTCCTATTATTGGATATTAATCATCATTCTTATGGAAAGTCGTGAAGTGTACCCTCTTCCCTTTGTTTGTTTAGCAGAGGTTAATCTACTGGTTCTTGGCGTGTTCGCGATTCGTCAAGGGTATCTTGACACACGAGAGAAGGCGAAGGATGTAGAGATTGTTTGATATTTTTTATATTAACTTTTTTTTTGAAATCCGGGTTTCTCGAGATTCCAGAATTTGGCAGCGAAGAGAAGTTATGTCTAACAGTAATTACTGATGTCAAACTTTTTTTTCATTGACTTTTTTTCTAAGTTATATCCTGTAGCTTAATGTTTATATATTTGAATAAATTCGATAAAAACAGAGTATTTTCACCTTTTATTAACCGACTGAAACCTTCTTATTCCTCTTTCTTCGGCTGCAGTGCTAATTACGAAAACTGTGTGCGACAAAAGTGCAAAAGTGGGCGGAGTTACTCTCTCTGTGTACTTAGACGAGAGAATAGGACCACAGTGCCTCCTTCTCACGTGTTATTGATTTTTATAACACAAAGATGAAAATAAGGTATCTTCTACCGAAAAATAAGGAAGTGCAAACTGAAGAAACAGTAGAAGAAAAAAAAGAAGGGGTAATTTTTTCTCTATTTTCCGCGTCTCTCATTTGTTTTTTTTTTTTTCAATTTTCAGCCAACAGTACTATCTTCGTTTGTCTCATGCATCGGATCCGTAATAATTTTCTCGACATCATTCTTGGAGAAAAACTCTCTGCCAGGTTTGGCTCTTATGGCGTTTGGATTCTGGGTTAACTTGGTTTCGATTATGCTGACGCGACATTTTGAAAGAGGTGAGTGGTTTATCGTAAAAGAAAAGTTCATTGTCTGGGAACATTTACTTTGACAGAATTTATCAGAGGAACCAAAAGTTTTTCTAAAAAAAAGTTGTCGAAATTCCGGCCATACCACCAAGAGGACTTTCGAGGCTTTTCGTCAAACTCTATCTGATAGTATGAAAATCTACCCAACAAATTTTTTTCATGATTTTTTCAACCCCTTCAAATCGATCATAAAGTTTACAGATCGCTACAAAATATACTTGCAACGTTTGCCTGATCGTTTTCAGAAGAGCTTATCTTCCGATTTTTCGGTAACTTTGAAACTCATTCAATTTTTCAGTGAAGTTCCATTTTCCAGTATTGGCCACTCGTTCTCTTCCCACATTGCTTGGGGTCTTGGTCTTAGGGTGGAATGAAGGAAGAAACATTATTCTCCAAGTTCTAGCACCATTTTATTTGTTCCTTGCCGTATTTGTGATTGTTAAAGGGTATCATGACACAAGAGAGACTACAAAGGATGTGGAATTCGCTTGATATCTTTTTAAAACTTTTTCATTTGTTCATTTGTGCCTTACTCAATAAAGTTTTACTTGTATAGTTCAGTAGAGCGCATTTTCAATTTCTCACTCATTCAAATAAAATGAAATTTGATAAAAACAATATTTTCCTCTGTTATTAACCGATTGTAATGGTTTCCGAATGGTTTTTTTAAATTTTCAAACAGGTTTCCTTTTTTATTCCTCTGAGAGGAATCTCTGAGAGGAATAAAAAAGGAAATCCTCTCCCTTTCAATGCAGTGTAATTAGGAAAACTGTGTGCGACAAAAGTGCAAAAGTGGGCGGGGCTACTCTATCTCTGTGTACGTAGACGAGAGAAAAGGGCCGCAGTGTCTTCTTATTGATTTTCATAACAAAACAATGAAAATAAAATATTTCCTATCAAAAAATAAGGAAGTGCAAACTGAAGAAACAGTAGAAAAAGAAGAAGAAGAAGAAGAAGTGGTAATTATTCCCCAATTTTCAGCGTTTCCCATGTGATCAATAAATATTTTCAGCTCACTGTTCTATCTACGTTAATTTTATGCGTTGGATCCGCTTTAATTTTCTCGGGACCACTTTTTGAGAAAGAGTCTCAGCCATGTAAGATAGTTGGGCTGGTTGGATTCATAATTTTCGTGGTTGGAGCAATGAGCATGTGGCTAGATATCGAAAAAGGTGGGTTCCTGTTTTTTTTTTTTTGAAAAAAAAAGTATCTTCATTCAAAAATTTACAGATCATTTTCGTCATTTCAAAAAGTTCTTTCAATGTTTCCCTGATCGTATTAATAAGATCTTATTTTCCGATTTCCCGGTAACTTTGAAAAAATTCAATTTCTCCTTAAATTCCCATTTTTCAGTATTGGCAACCCGTCTTCATCCCATCTGCCGTGTGGCTTTTTTTCTTAAAGAGCGAAGAGTATCTTATTCTTAGCGTTTTAGCACTATTCTATTTGTTCCTTGCCGTATTTGTAATTGTTTGGGGATATCGGGAAACAAGAGAGACTACAAATGATGTGGAATTCGCTTAGTATTTTTTGAACATTTTTCTGTAAATTTGTGCCTTACTTAATAAAGTCTTACTTATATAATTCACTAGAGCGCATTTTCACTTCTCACTCATTCGAATTAAAATGGTAGTTCATAGAGTTCAGACAGATTTACCTTCTTATTCTTCTTCCTTTTGTTTGATTACCCACCAAGAAAACATCGTGCGACAAAAGTGCAAAAGTGGGCGGAGCTACTCTCTGCGTACTTAGACGAGAGAAAAGGACCACAGTGCGTCCTTCTCACGTGTTATTGATTTTGTAATAAAACAATGAAAATCAAAACTCTCCTACCAAAAAATAAGGAAGTTCAAACTGAATTAACAGTAGAAGAAAAAGAGAAAGTGGTAATTTTTCTCCCAAATAATCAGCGTTTCTCATTTCTTTTTTTTTCAGTATACCGTCTTATCTGCGCTACTTGGGTGCATCGGTTCCGCTATACTTTTATTGGGATCATTCATCGAGAAAGAGTCTAAACTGAGTGTCATTGTTTCGGCGGTTGGATACATGGTTGTCTTGGTTTCGTGGTGGTCATACAAGCATCTAATTTTAGAAGAAGGTGAGTGGTTTATTGAAGAAAAGATTTATCGAAAAAGTCGTTCAATCTAAAAGTTTACAGATCGTTTTAGTCTCTTCAAAAATTACTTGCAATGTTTCCCTGATCGTGTTCAAAACATCTTATTTTCCCATTTCCCGGTAAATTTGAATAATAATTTTATTCTTCCGTAATGTTCTATTTTTCAGTATGGGTCACTCGTTCACATTCTAACTTGCATGCCGGTCACGGTCTTAGCATGGAATGGAACGTCCCTCATTCCCAGTGTTTTAGCACTGATATTCAACTTGTTCCTTGCCGTATTTGCAATTGTTTGGGGATATCGTGACACAAGAGAGACCACAAAGGATGTGCAGTTCAATTGAAATTTCTATAAACTTTTTTATTTGTTAATTTGTGCCGTACTCAATAAAGTTTTACTTATAGTGTTCGCTAAAGCGCGTTTTCACTTTCTCACACATTCAAATCGAAATGGTAATTCATACAGTTTCAGACAGGTTTACCTTCTTATTCCTTTGCCTTTTGTTTGAGTACTCATCAAGAAAACATCGCGCGGCAAAAGTGCAAAAGTGGGCGGAGTTACTCTCTCTAGACAAGAGAAAAGGACCGCAGTGTTTTCTTATTGATTTTTATAACAAAAAGATGAAAATAAAATATTTTCTATCAAAAAATAAGGAGGTGCAAACTGAAGAAACAACAGTAGAAGAAAAAGTAAAAGAGGTTATTTTTTTCTCAATTTTCAGCGTTTGATTTATTGTTTCAGCTCACTGTTCTATCCACATTCCTTACATGCGTCGGATTCGCTGTATTTATCTTTTCTCAGTTGTTTAAAAGCGATTCACATCCATGTTTGATTTTTGGATTGATTGGTTTATTTTTTATGGTGATTGGGATCATGAGCATACCGCGAGATTCTTTTGAAAAAGGTGAGTATTATGGTGATCTCTGTAAACGTCAGTTGTGACCTTTTAATTCTTCAACAAAATAAGAAAAATGACTACGTATTGCTGAGTCGCCACGCAGTCGGCATGCGACTCTACAGTAAGACAGAGCCTGCGAATAAAACCCTTTGAAAACACATGCAATACAAAATTTTACAGATCGCGATCGATATCCTTTTCGTCTCATCGCTAAACTCTGTGAATGTTTCCCTAATCGTATTCAGAAGATCTTATTTTCCGAGTTTCCGGTAACTTTGAAAAAAATATTAATTTTTCAGTTTCATTTTTCAGAATTGGAAACTCATTTTCATCCCAACTTTTTTGTGTTTTTTTTTCTTTGGAGAGTATGAAAACTGCCTTATTCTCAACGTTGTAACACAAGTACTCTATTGGTTCCTCGCCGTATATTCAATTGTTTGGGGATATCGTAACACAAGAGAGACTACAAAGGATCTGCAGCTTGCTTGATATCTTTTAGAACCTTTTTTTGTTAATTTGTGCCTTACTTAATAAATTCTTTGTCCAATAGAGCGCACTTTCCCTGCCATGGGGCTCCTCGTTAAAACGGGAGGCTCGAATATCCTACACTGCAAATGCTCCTTCTCGCTCTTTACTTCTATTAAATGTGTTGCGAAACCCTCCTCTCTAGTAGATACACCCCCAAGACAGATGGTCCCAGAAGGGGTCAACTTCTATGGCACCCTCCACAATTTGTACAGTCTATGAGTGGCGATTAGGAGGTTGGTCAGTGGTGGTGGTGACGTTGTTGTTGTCCTCAAATACATTTGGAGATAGGAGGATGGCGGAGGAGGAGGAGGGGGAGAGAAGAGAAGGCGAACGGACGGCGGTGTTGCTGTTTTCTTATTCGTTTCATTTTGATATCATTTTATATGTTCTATACGTTCTACGGGATGCCATATGCACTTTTTTTTTGTTTTTATAATTAGGATTTTGTATTATTTTGAGCCTTGAAACACCTTTAATTCTAGAATGCTCTGTTGTACTGGACGACTATTCACGAACAAAAAAATGATGCTTTAATTCAATTTTCATGGCACTTTAATAGATTAAAGTGCTAGGACAGGAAAGCCACGGGGGCTTTTTGTGCATTTTTGCGTCTGCGTGTTGCAGCGCGATGTGGATGCAAACTCTGAAATACAGTAATACATCGAAAAATGCATGGAAAGTTCCCGAGAAAATCCCTGTAGCTTTCCCGTTCTACAAACTTTTATGAATAAAAGTGCAAATTTTCTGGTCATGAATAGAAGCTTTCAGTGCTAAAAAAATCATTTTTTTTTTTGGTATTTTGAACCTTGAAATTCTTTCTATTTTTTGCTAATTTCAACTTGCGTACTTCCTAAAACGACTCGAAAAATATCTCGTTTCCGAAAAAAGTATAATACAGTTTCTTTGTCTGTTTCTTCCCAATACTAAGAAAATGACTCATTTTCGGGAAAACAACAAATGATAAGAAAAAAACACAGAATCTTCTTTTTTCTGGTTAGAGTAGAGGAATAATCGACACATTTTTTATGTTTCCACTGCTTTTTACTGACTTTTCTTTTACAAGGGAGTGTTTTATTCATATAGGTCAAGAGTTTTCTATAAATTGGACGTCTAAAAGTAAATGCTTCTGTGAGTTGGTTCTGAATTTTGCAGCCCTCACTGGAGCCTGAGAGTCTGGAAATCTTCATATGAATATCTGACCTGCCCCTTTTTTACCATGCATTTTTTTTTCAGAAGATGATTTCCAGATTCTCAGGCTCCAGTGAGGACTGGAAATTTCAGGATTCACTCACAGAAGTATTTACTTTTAGACCATTAATTTATAGAAAACTCCTAACCCACGTTAGAAAAACATCCCCTTGTCAGGCATAAATAGAATTTTCGATGCCGTAGAATGTAAAACCGAATTACATTGAATCGTGCAGCATGTCTCCATTGTCCTTAGAGCTATCAACAATTTATCAACTGATAAAATGTTTAAAATATCTTGTTAAACATTTCTTCAGTTGACTACTTTTTTATAACTTCAAAATCAACCGAGATATGCTGCTCTGAACCTTGATGGGCTTCTATTACAGTTTCATGGCGACTAAAGTAACATGCATAACCTGAAATGCTGTATATCTTTCATCTCAATTTTATTTTGATCTTCTCAATTCATTTTTAATACTAGAATACCTGAAATAATTATCTCATTTCAGTCATTGAAAAATGGCTTCAAACCCACACGGAACCCAATACACTGGATACGAAGGATGTGCGCCACGTAAGTCTGATTTTTTGAATCAAGATTATCTGAATAATTCGCTCTATCGACATTTTTTTTAAATCAGGAGCTCATTAGAGCAGTTTCGAAATTTTTTTTCATAAAATCCGACAACGAGACCCTCCTACAACCTCATCTAAACCAGTTCCCCTCCTAACCGTCTAAATAGGTCAATTACATCAGCAAAGACAAAAAATCGTCTCTAACTATCTATTTCTGTTGTTTACAACCACAACTGAACAAAATGACCAGCAGAACACCATCAAGAGAAAATGTTCAATATCACTGTATTGCAGAGCCTGTGGCTATTGAACAGAGAGGATGTTTCTCGACAATTTGGAACTCATGCTCCAAGACTTATGTGGTGAGTTTTTTATCTTATTTTTTATGGCTCCGCGATATTTCGAAATCTTTGAAAATTAGGCTTGAAATTTTCAAATTTTTTGACTGATTTTAATTGATTTTCTGGAAAATTAGAACAAAATAAAAATTCAAACTTAAAAAAAAAATTTTCAAAAGAAATTTCGAAATTTTATTTTGTTCTTATTTTCCAAAAATCGATTAAACCCGAGAGTCAAAAAATTGAAAATTTCAAGCCTGATTTTCAACGGTTTCGAAATGTCACTGAGCCTTTTTCATCGGGTTTACATGGTCCCTAACAGTGTGGTATGCAAATGTGCTTCACTGAGAAAAAAATGAGTAGATATTTTTTTTCGCCTAAATTCCAAATTTCTAGTTTTTCGTTGTTTTTTTTTTGTTTTTTTCTTGGCATAATTTGATACGACTATAGCCACTTGAAATTCGAAAATTATAGAATTGTTCAGATTTAGGCGTAAAAAATTAATGCAATCGTGCCTGCTATTTTTTCTCAGTGAAGTGCATTTGCATACCATACTGATGGCTACTATGTGGGGGTTCTGGCTCCGGGGCATTTCAGAACCGGACGTTTCATTCTTCGAAAAAATTCAGTTGTAAAAAAGTTTCTAGCAATTTATAGTCAAAACCTTTGAAAGTCCCGTTTGAAAATCTCAGGTATTGAAAAGTCTCGGTTTTGAAACGTCTAATTATGAAATACCACGGAGCCGGTGTTCTCAGGGTAGCAACTAATTAGTTTTTTTGCTAAGTTCACTTCGAAAAAACTATAAATTCTGAATTTCCAGCCCTCCGTCCTAACCCTCCTGATCTTCCTCCTGGCCACTGCTCTCCTGATCATTGCCATGATCTGCGAGGATATTTCAATTCCACGTCTTCTCACTGGAATCGTCGGAATGATTGTGTATCTTGTCTCAGCTTTCAGTATCTACTTTGATTTTGCAAGGGGTACGTATTGAAAAAAAGCAGAATGCTATTTTCTCAAGTGCTTTTTTTGGATCAATCGCTATTTTTTTTAACTTTTCTCTCATTTGCTATTTTTCATGGGTTATTACCCGTCAAAAATAGCATTTGAGACAATAGCACCTAGCACTTGTGCAGCACGCCAACCCAACTATTTTCCAGAAAACCAAGCTCCTCCAGATGGAAATCAGGATCTTCTTATGGCCAGAGTCAAGAAGTTCTTGTATGCTAAAGTTAAGGTGAGTAGTATTTCAGGGTGATCAATTGCTATTTTTTCTTTTTGCTACGTCTCATCTGCTATGACAGTAGACTCAAGCGCTTTTTCTCAGAGGATTTAAAATAGTACTTGAGACAAAAGTGATAGCACTTGATCACCTCGTAGCATTTGAGAAAATATCAGTAAGTGTGCTCTAATGAAAATTTTCCAGTTCCACGGAATCATCAGCTGGCTGGCTATCGTCATGGTCCTCACCCTCCCAATCGTTGATGACGACGTCCTCACCATTGAACTTCTCGTCACCTTCCTTCTGATGGGAGCCGTATGCATCATTGGAGCAAGTGTGCCACCTCCGGATACCGGCGTTCGAGTCTAAACTGAGCATGAAATCCATACAAATTATCTACGTCGACAGAAAAAATCTCAACAATTCACGGGATCCTATTTGATTTTCATTTTTTGCCATTCCCTTTTTTGTATATCTTGCATTTTTTTAAACGCTTAATGAATTCATTTTATTTTTTGTCATTGAACCGACTCTCTAGAATGTCAATATCAACCAACCAATAAATAAATACTACGGGAGTCCAACAATCCGACAAACAAAAAATAAAAAAGATATGGAACCTGTTGGGGTTCGAACCCGCGATGAAAAATTCGAAAACGGCAGCGCTAACCACAACACCGCGGCTGTCATAAGCTAAGCAGGAGCGAGGGACGTACAGATTCATACTCATTAAGCCCTCTTTCTCGAAGCTACGACGTTCTCGTAAAAGCAACAAAACCTGTTACACAAAGAGATAGATTTCCAGCCAAGACAATAACTTAATCAGAGAATGACTCAGAAAAACCATAAATCAATTTTTTATTCATTTTCAAAATCCGTAATTGAAGACAAACCCGATTCAACCCCACAAAAAAGTTGGAATTGTAAACAGGAAATGGGCTACATGGAAAAGACAACAATGAAACTCCCCATTCTCGTTTCCATTTTGTAAACCATCACTCACAAACTTCCAAATTGAAATCATAAAAAATAGAACAACAGGAAGTGCATTATGACATTTCTGAAAGTGATCTGTTTCCAAATGAAGAGTTCGCGCTCTATCGATAACGCTGGCGTTATCAATGGAGCATAATAGCTTACCGAATAAAATCGCTTAGACCATAGCTCGTCATATTTCGTTCTAATTGGTACCAATTCATTCAAAAACGTCTCCAGCAACTTTTTTTGTTGTCTGAGCAATTGCTACAACTTGATTTTCGGTTTCAGTTGTTTCTTTTGCCATTCGCATCTTTTCCGGATTTTTTTGTCCTCCTCGTCCGTCAGTGGGGTGTAACTGAGAAGCAAAACTTAGTTTTTTTTTTTGCCGCGTGCGCTCCACTGCAAACTTTAAGAAAGAGAGAGAGGGAGAGAGAATAGAGAAAACGATTGATCTTACTCTCTTTGTTAGAGTTTGCAGTGGAGCGCACTCGGCAAAAAAAGCACGCTAATATTAGAAAATCACAACAACGGCACTGCGCGCCCTATTGCGAATCGACGCGACCCTCCTTATTTTGTGTGCTATTTCGCTTTCTCTGATGCTTAGACCGAAAAAATTAGCACACGGATAGAGGAGGGTCGCGTCGATTCGCAATGGGACGCGCAGCGACGTTGTAGGATTCCCTACTAGTCGAAATGAAAAATGTGGCGATCTGATTCTTTAAAAAATTTTAGCACCGTTAAGACGAGCATATCCAACAGCGATGTACATTTTGAAACTCTTGAGCATATTGTGGCTGCCTGGGAAACAACAAATTTTAGTTGTTTCCTAACATTTTTAAATTGTGTAATGAATAGTGACGAATACAATTTCTCTCGGCATTTTCCTATATCATTTGTTAAGTTCCTTCCATTACTATACCATTCAACCGGCCAATTGACGTTGAAACGTTCGGAAACAGGTCAGCGAGGGAAGCATTGAAGCCTCTCAGACTTACACTTTTGTCTAAAAAACTTTCACACAAGGCCGGGGAGCGAACCCGACAATGTGATCTACTACCACGTTGCTCCAAATTGAATTGGAAGCATGTTTCATGTTGACACTTTTTTTTCGCTCCGCCCACTTGTGAATGATGTGCCTT